>JAVJIF010024603.1:0-57873 GCA_038442645.1 Agave tequilana
AAAACTGGATTAGACTTTTGCATTTAGAACATGTATCTATTTTAATTCATTTCAATTTCTGTTGAAGAGTGCTGGAGAAAGGTACGTGTGCATTTTAGATAGAATAGGACTAACATTTTGGAGTGATTTATCGCTTTGAGTGTTATCTTGTTGTTGAATGCATTGTACACTTGCACAATTGACATTGAATGCATTGTACACTTGCACCCTGAATTTATCCTTGTAGGATTAGAGAAGTGATTCTCTGAAATCTTGGAAGCGAGAGAGTAGATCTTGTTGGCTTAAGCTTTGAAGCCACCAAAGAAGCTTATGCTTTTCAAAAAAGCCTCTTGGACTTGAATTTCTTCAAGCCCGTGAGCCTATTGGACTTGAATCTTTTCAAGACCATGAGCCTAGCCTACTAATGGGCTATTTATAGGCTCAATAGGGAGTTATGATTCTCTTGATTGTCTCCTCTTAATGAGGGATCATGGGTGTAACTACCCATTAACTCTCCTTAATTGGCTCCTCTTAATGAGGGATCATGGGTGTAACTACCCATTAATTTTCCTTAATTAGCTCCTCTTAATGAGGGATCATGTGTGTAACTACCCATTAATTCCCCATTAATTCCCTTAACTGGCTCCTCTTAATGAGGGATCATGGGTGTAACTACCCATTAATTCCCTTACTGACTTAGTGGAGCGGTTACTTTCCTCATGCGGAGCGAGCCTCTTCAAGCGAAGCTATCACGAAAGCTTCCGGCGAAGCTATAATTAGCTTCAGGAGAAGTTAGAATTAGCTTCAGGCGAAACTGTAGGTTAGCTCTCTGTGGAGCTATGAAGAGCTTCATGAGAAGCTATCAAGAAAGCTTCCAGCGATGCTAGAATTAACTTCCGGCGAAGCTGTAGGTTAGCTCTCTGTAGAGCTATGAAGAGCTTCATGAGAAAACTATCAAGAAAGCTTCGGCGAAGTTAGAATTAGCTTCAGGCAAAGCTGTAAGTTAGCTCCCTGTGGAGCTATGAAGAGCTTCATGAGAAGCTATCAAGAAAGCTTCCAGCGAAGCTAGAATTAGCTTCAGTTCAGAGGTGACAAACTGGACATACTGGACATAACTGATCAGAGGGGACATACTGGACATAACTGATTAGGAATCATCAGACACGAAGCCTTGTCGTTCAGAGGTGACGAACTAGACATAACGATAAAGAAGGGTGAGATTGGATATTCATCGGTTCAGAGATGATGAACTAGACATAACCGATTAGAAATTATCAAACTCAGAATGTTTACTGTTCAGAGTTGATGAACTGGACATAACAGTAAACGAAAAGCGAAGACTTGGCTATCTATCAGTTCAGAGGTGATTGACTAGACATGACCGATTAGAAATTATCAAACTCAGATGTTTACTGTTCAGAGGTGACGAACTGGACATAACAGTAAACGAAAAGCGAAAACTTGGCTATCTGTCGGTTTAGAGGTGATTGTCTGGACATGACCGATTGAGAAGCCACGAAGCTCAGAATTTTATCATTTAGAGGTGAAGATCTGGACATGATGACAAAATGGAGGCGAATTAGATTTTAGGGACCCGTCTATTCAGAGGTGATAAACTGGATATGATAGACTAAGACACACTAAACTCTGAATCCGCTACCAGAGGTAGTCGCATTAACTTAGCAGCTAGCCCACTAGGGACTGCAAGGGTGGATTGGATCTGGGCACCCGTCAGTTCAGAGTTAATATGGACATGACCAACTAAGAGACACCAGGCTCAACATTCGCTGTTCAGAGGTAGTTGTGTTAACATGACAGTAAGAACTCCCGGCCCTGACGGGGGAAGGAGAACAAAGTTATAGACTCTTCAGTTCAGAGGTGATGAACTGGACTTGACAGTTTGAGTACCATAAAGAGGAGAGATCTAGACATCTGTCAGTTCAGAGGTAATGTGGACATAACCGATTGAAAGTTGCTAGACTCAGAGCCCTGTCGTTCGAGGTGGCGAACTGGACATAACGGCAAAGAAGCAATCCCTACTGGACTGAAAGATGAGACTTGGTTATCTATCAGTTCAGAGGTATCATGGATATAACCGATTGAGAAACCACCAAGCTCAGGATTTCTACCGTTCAGAGGTGACAAGCTGGACATGACGGTAAAAGAAATAATTCCGCTGGGGAAATAACACTTGATCATAAACTCCGTGGGAAAATTGATATCTCCTTTGGATGTTATTTGAAAGAAATTGTCAGAGGTCTATTGTTAACGTGACAACCAAGAAAGTCCATTGGGGACTTGAAAAGGAAATAATAGACTTTGAGGAGAGTCTACCAGAAACTCATTGGGAGTTAGAAAATGAATCTCATAAGAGATTATATGTCAGAGGTAATCATTAACGTGACAAAAAGAACTCTGTGGGGATTCGATAGGGAAAGGATTATTCCCTAAAAAGTTGTCAGAGATATTCATTAACGTGACAATCAAATCTCTTGCTGGGGAATTTGAAAGGAGATCTTGTCAGAAGTAATCGTCACAACTTCTCTACTTGGGGATTTGTAAAGCAACCTATCAGAGGTATGATGTTAACTTGATAAGGATTCATTTACTGTTAGAGGTGTTTGAACATAACAGCAATTTGAGTGGACCTGTCTTTCTATGGGAAGAGAATGACAAGTTAAGTTTGATCTGCTAGGGATATTAGCAAGATCCGCCAGGAAAAAGTTTTACTGTCAGAGGCGTGAGCTTTAAGCATGACAGTTGTGATCTGTTATTTGAAAAATGAATACAGCCTTTTGTGGTCCTACCATTCCAGGGACGAGAATTTGTAGGGGACTTTAATGGAAAAAGCGGGATCATGTCCCCTAGGATTGTTAGAAAATCCTCAGTTGTCAACGGGTTTGGTATGCCTTTACCAACTACCGTTTGAGTTGGGCTAGCCATGCTATTCCCCTCAGCATGATGAGTTGTTGAGGATTTTATATCGGACTTAGAAGCAATGTTTTCTCTAGCCTTATTCACCGAAGGCTTCAGATCATGTCACATAAATTGAACATTTCTGTATTCCACTGGTGACCTCTAAAATCTCACTGGGGATTAAAGAATTAAGTCTAAACTTCATGGAAATTTGTCGAGTAGATCGACACTTCTCGTGGAGCGTCACCTTTGTTCATCAAGACTTTGGTTCTCAGCTGATCTTCGTGTCTAGATATGGAGTATAAACTTCACAGAAAATATATCGAGTAAGTAGAGATTCCTCGTGGAGTTTCACTTTTGTTCGTCATAATCAAGACTTTAGTCACAGCTGATCATCGAATCTGAACATGAATGTGGAAATATTAGAAAGGTCCTGCAAGGATGCATCACGAACCTTCTTCGATAAATTTGGCCCATTAAAATCATCGTAAAACTAAATTGGTTTGCCGAAAGAAGAATGCAGAGATGGCAGAAATTGATTCCACCTGCAAAAAGGGACTCCTTGAGGAGATGAAACAGTCAGACGAGTCCGACTTGATGATCAGAGGTGTAATGTTAATATGACCATGTATAGTACTTCTTTGATCAGAGGTATAGTGTTACGTAATCATGGATAGCACTTGTCGTTGATTAGCATCAGGAGCGTGTCACCGTTTGGATTCGCTAGGTGATAAGCTTCACTCGAGTAGACTGCCTCTACTATAAAAGATTGTCCTCATTTGATTGGTGGAATGACATATTCCAACCCCTTGCGCGTTTTCTGACATCGTTGGCTGTTGTGTCTCATTGGGGGTCTGGTTGTACTGTCGCAAGTATTATTTACCAGACCTAATGCATGTCGGCTATCAAATAGCGGTTGAAATGATTGTCTCATCTTCAGAACTGCTGAGAGGAGCTGCTGGTGCAGTGTCATCTGCTCCTAGAGACATTGCAAGACTTGCCTTTAGCTTTGGACTGGCTTGAGTCCCATTGCTTTAGCCATTGATGGAATAAGACCCATGGCTTTTGGAAGTAGAGTTGACTACCTCCATACTCCCTTTCAGAATAGGAGTTAGGTGTTGGTCCCGAGATGATGCCAAATGCTGAACTTTCTCTGTTGGCACTTATGGATCTAAACTACAAAGTCAACACAAATATTAAACAAAGAAGAATTAAGTTAAACAAATAAATAAACTTACAGTAAAGGAAATCAAATCTCAGAAAGTTAGACAAACGCAAACACGAGAGATTTATCCTGATTCGGTCCTCGTGACCTACATCCAGTCCCCAAGCCACCCGCTTGAGATTTTCCTTTATCCTTGATTTTGTACACCCAAAATCACAACCATGCACACCACTTGACAAATCCCCTTTGCCAAATGTGTACACGTTCTCTCTACACCAAGAGAACAAACTCCACCTTGTACAACTGCTTCTACACCAAGAAGACACCCGTGTATAATGATTGCTTTGAGTATTACAACACTTTCCTATAAGCCTTGGTATTGTGTATGAACGTGGACAAGGTCTAGTATAGGAGAAACTTCATAGAACTTCACTAGAGAATCAGATTTGGTGAAGAACTGAAGTGGGAACAGTTTTCAGGATTGGCAGAATTTTTGATCTTAGAAAACTGAAGATTAGGATTGGTATTTGGCCTTTAGATTAACCACCCTATTTATAGCTGTACTCTAGGGTAAGTTAGGGTAGTTACAGGTGCAATTCAAAAGTTTAAAACGTTGGGAAACGTTGCACAAAAGACCAGATAAGAGAAACCGTCCAACAGTCAGAAACTGCCTATAGTCGACTTGCCTTTGAGTTAGTCGACTAGTCTAGGCAAATTTCCAAAGAGTAGTCGACTAGGTTTGGGTATAAGTCGACTAGGTCATGAAAAGTTCGAATGACAGGTTTCTGGATAACTGAATCAAGTCGACTGCAACTTCCTCAAGTCGACTGGACCAGTGATTAGTCCACTAGGGGCATAGGATTAGTCGACTACAAGGTCTATTAGTCGACTAATATTGTCTGTCAAGTCGACTAATGGACAAACAGAGAGTTGGGTATATTTTGGACACATGACTAGTCGACTAGGGGGTTTGGGTTAGTCGACTACCAAATGTATTAGTCGACTATAAGGAGTTATAAGTCGACTATACAGACATGATATGTGTGTGTGCATCAAGGCTTTTGACATGCTATTTCACAATTACAAAACACATCATATCAACTCTCTTTGGGCAGTCTTGATCATGAAGAACTCTTGATTCGTCGTGTGATAGAGCTCCAAATGAAATGCTTCACAAAGTCTTCATCAAAACAAGTTCCAACATTCTCCCCCTTTTTGATGATGACACGTTGTGTGCACATATGCTCCCTCTGCAGAAAATAGGTTATTTTCCTCCCCCTGCAGAAATTGGGTTTAACGAATATAGAAATACTTTGTTTCCCCCTGAAACAAATATATCATTAGAATATATATATGAAGTATTGTTCTTGACTTCTTATATGGTACCTGAAAGATAAACGTTAGATGGTACCAATCATAAAAGAACACATTAACCTTTAGGAGTCCAAATCCATTTAGAATTTAGTTTCCACCTGTTAGTATCACATAATTGCAAGAATTACATATATCATGAATGTATGATGCAATATATGTATTTTATTATGAATACTTAAATTCTTAGGAATCCATATAAACTTATTTTTCTTAGACTTTCTTTTTACAAAAGAACTATATGGATTACTACAATATGAAGAATTTTCAATATATCCAATACCATAACTATTATGTGACAACTTCTGAAAAGATAATAAATCATTCAACTTTCTTTTCCTTGATTGAACTTAGTCACATTTTGCAAAATATCTTCATATTTCTTTTTGAAAACTGAAATATCTTTATCTAAAATAGAAATCCTTTTATTCAAAGACTCAGTTTCCTTTTAAGAAAAATGTTCTCTTTTATAAACTTCACATTATCATTTTTCAAAGATGATATGATTTTTTCAAACTCATCTTGTTGAGAATTTATAGAAGATACTTGTAAAGCATAACATGAATTTTCATTTAAAAGTTTTTCATTTTCTTTGATAAAACTTTATTTTTCAGTTTTTCATGCTTTAAATCATTAAACAATTCATGAAATGCATCAGAAAGTTCAGTAAATGATACCTCATCTGTTGGCCCAAGGTTACAGTCACCCTTGTTTAGTGTATTTTGATGATTACAAAACATATTAGTTATTTGTACTAATAACATTTGTTGTTTAAGTGTGTTTTCAGATTTCTATTCATACTAGAAGTCTTCTCTCACAAATACAAGGTTTTGGACTCAAGTCAACTCCAATTGGGCTCAAGATGCAAAATTGAAGATCAAGTGAAGATAGCCCATCTTGAAGCATTGCTTTGAAGTCTTTAGAAGTTTGTAAGTTTAGAATGTTAAAGTTTGAATATAGAAAATTGGCTCTAGGATTTGCACACACACTTGTTTCATATATTTCCTATGTTTGAAAATGGTTATTTCTAAGTTTTATGCCTTAGTTTATATATACATGTACCAAAGCCTTATATCCTGAAAAACTTGTTTAAAACATGTGTATAAACTATTTTCTGCATAATACTTAGCTATTGGTATTATTAAAATATTTTTACAAAAATTCCATCTTCAAAACAGCCCAGTTTTTCAGTTTCAGGCAACATCGGTCGACCGGCCCGGTCGACCGGCGATGTGTCTGGACATGCACTGTTTGTGCATGTCCGTCGGTCGACCGGACCGGTCACCGACGGAGAGCAGATTGCTCTCGGGATATTTCGGTCGACCGGACCGGTCGACCGGAAGAAGGAAACTGTGTTTCCTCCTTTTGGGTCGGTCGACCGGACCGGTCGACCGAGAGCCAACGGCTCTTTCCAGCAGGGCTGGCGGTCGACCGGACCGGTCGACCGCCAAGCCTGCAACAAGGCAACAGCTCTTTCCTCTTTGGGCAGTTCTGAAAAATCTGTTTCTTTTTCAGCTTTAACAGATTTTGGAGATTTGTTGGGGAGCTTTTTCAGAGAAAATAAGACAAAAGAAATTGTTTTTAACCTATTTTTAAGCCTATAAATAGAGGAGAAGTCTCTCTTGCATATCACTTAGAAAAATCCTCAAGTTTGCTTTGTTTTCAAAAGAGAAAAGAAAAGAGTTTAAAGCTTTCATTCCAATTCTTTTTGAGCTAGTTTTTCAGTTGTGTTTGATTGCTAATATCACTCTACAACTGAAGTTTCTCTCACCACACTTCATAGAGCCAAAAATCCTACACTCATTCTATAGTGAAGTTGTAATTGAAGTGAGAGTGTTTGTAAAAGAGTTTGAGAAATAGTGTAGTGATCTTGTTGTGATCACTTGGTTCTTGTAATCCTTTCTTGTGGAGCAACCTCTTCGGTAGAGGTCCTTTGTACTCGGTGGAGCTCGGTGCTCGGTCTTCGGTAGACCAAATTGTAAAGGCATCCTCGGTGGATAGTGGAAACCCTTCACGGAGGTGAAGGCGGGGACTAGAGCAAGTGTGCTCGAACCTCGAAACAAATCATCTTGTTTGCGATTGCCTTTGCGTTATTCTTGCTTACAATTTCTCTTGCTTTATATTGTCTTGAATTATTTGCTTGAGAACTAACCCTTTACTTGTGCAATCTTGTCTTGTTCACTTTACTTGCTATATTGCTTGTGTGTATTTCATCATAGCATTTCATCCTTTACTTGTTCAATCATATCTCATACAATACGGTTGCATTGCGCACCTCTAACCCATATCAAGGGGAATTGGGAGGAAGGAGTTCAGAACCTCGCAAGGGGTATTCGGCTCTTAGTCGTGTTTTGAGAGATCGTTGCATCACTCATTTAATTAAAGTTTAAAAAGATCATTAGATTAGCATTCACACCTATTCACCCCCCCTAGGTGTTTTTCAATTGGTATCAGAGCTTGGACTCTAGGATTTGGTTTAACCACCTTAGAGAAGATCCTAATTTGCTAATCATTTCATTCACATTCATATAGTAAAAATGGCCGATGGAATTAAGACCCCTCCTAAGTTTGATGGACTTAACTTTCCCATATGGAAAGTTAAGATGACCGTGTTTTTGCAATCTCTAGGTAGCCGAGTTGCAAAGGCCGTGACTAAGTCCTTTAGTGTACCCCCCGTGACGAATCCACTTGGTCTGAAATAGAGACTAAGGAATTCGATGCCAATGCCAAAGCTCACTATGCACTTCTTCAAGCCCTAAATGATGATGACATAGCTAGGGTTATACATTGCAAGTCCGCATTTGAGATTTGGTCACACTTGATAGTCACTCATGAGGGGAACTCACAAGTAAAGAAGGCTAAGATTGACCTTCTTCGGTCTCAATATGAAACATTTAGCATGCAAGAAAATGAAACCATAGATGATATGGTTACAAGATTTACCAAGATTACTAATGGACTCTCTTCTTTAGGTGAAGATATCAACAATGATCAAAGAGTAAGGAAGATCATCCGGGCTCTTCCTCCTTCATGGGAAGTTAAAGCAACAACCTTGAAGGAACTCAACGACAATGAAGAGATGGAGCTTATAGGTCTCATTGGGAACCTCAAAACCCATGAGATGGAAAGGAAAGCAAGGGAGGATATGGCTCCTTTCAAAAAGAAGACTATCGCCTTCAAGAGTCAAGCTACACACTCCGATGAAGACGATGAAGAAGAAGATGATGAGGAGCTCTCACTCCTTGTTAAGAATGTCCGGAGGATGTACAACAAGGCGAAGTACCAAGGTAGAAGAAGATGGCAAGGAGGCAAAGAAGAAAGGAAGATTGTGTGCTTCAATTGCTAAAGACCGGGACACATTGTGGCGGAGTGTCCGGACAAAGCTAAGCCCTCCACATCAAAGAAGCCTTACAAGAAGAAGGCTATGAAGGCAACTTGGGATTCGGAGACCGAATCCGAGGAAGAAATAGACACCGCCAACATGTGCTTCATGGCTAATGAAGGCACAAGCAAGGTAATCTCTTCCCCTTCTCATGATAATGAACTTTCTATGGATGTGTTAGAAGAAGCTTTTGTTGAGTTGTCACAAAACTATGATTTCTTAAAGAAAAAGTATCTTAAAATGAAAAAGGATAATGAATCTTTAAGTCTTCAAGTTTTTACTCTTACAAAGGAAAAAGATGATTTGGTTTCCACTTTGGCCACTACCAAAAATAATTTTGAAAAATATAAGATTTCTTGCAAAGGTAAGGCCCCACTAATTGATTCAAATGAAGTTTCTATGCTTAAGGAAAGATTAGATTCTTTAAGTATTGTTTTGAAAGATTGTGAGTTTAACAAAAAGAAAATTGAGGCTATGTTTCTTAAGAAACAAGCCCCAAAGAAAAATGCTCATGCTCATGCTACACAACCTAAACAACATGGCAAAACCTCAAAGCATGCTCACACCACACATACACATCATGCATTCATGTATGGTAGAGTGTTCTCATGTTCACATTGTGGACGGAAAGGGCACTTAGCCAATTTTTGCTATGATAGATTAAACATATCACGTCATAATGTTTGGGTTCGAGGCACTAACTTTCAAGGACCCAAGAAAGTTTGGGTACCAAAATCAACAATTATGTTAAATGATGTAGGTACTTTCCAAATCCCAACGACGTAGAGGATTGTGGTATCTTGATAGCGGTTGCTCAAGGCACATGACTTGGGACATCAACAACTTTGCAACCCTATCAAGATATCATGAAGGTGGCACCGTCACCTTCGGAGATGACGCCAAGGGTAAAATCATCGGTATTGGTAATGTAAAACTTGGCACCTCTCCTTTAATTGAAAATGTAGTTTTAGTTGATGGCCTCAAGCATAATCTCTTGAGTGTTAGTCAACTTTGTGATAAAGGTTTTGATATTGTTTTTGATAATGTTTCTTGTAAAGTAATTGATAGAATTTCTAATGTTTGTGTATTTTCGGTTTTCGTGAAAGTAATGTTTATATGATTGATATGTTAAATATGTCTTGTAATATTACTTGTTTGAAAGCCCTCGATGATGACTCTTGGTTGTGGCAGAGGAGATTAGGGCATATTTCTTTTGATCATATTTTTAGGTTAAACACAAAGGAAATGGTGAAAGGTATTCCTTGCTTGAATTTTGAAAAAGACCGAGTTTGTGACGCATGTCAATTTGGGAAACAAACTAAGTCTTCTTTCAAGTCAATTAAGGATATCATGACATCACGTCCTTTGGAGTTAATCCATATGGATCTATTTGGCCCTACACAAACCAAAAGTCTAAGTGGGAATAGATTTGCTTATGTTTTAGTTGATGATTTTTCAAGATTTACTTGGGTTTTCTTTCTTGAACATAAAAGCCAAGCATTTTCGTATTTTCAAACTTTTAAGAAAAGAGTTGAAAAAGAAAAAGATGTTTCGATTTTGAGAATAAGAAGTGATAGAGGAGGTGAATTCATTAACCAACCCTTTACCACTTTTTGTGATGAACATGGAATAAAGCATGAACTTTCTTGTCCTAGAACTCCACAACAAAATGGAGTAGTTGAACGGAAAAATAGAACATTACAAGAGATGGTTAGGACAATGCTAAGTGAATATGGTCTACCACATTATTTGTGGGCCGAGGCCGTAAATACTTCATGCTATATATCAAATCGTGTTTTCTTGTGTAAAAATACTACTAAAACTTCTTTTGAAATGTATTTCTCTAGAAAACCTAACGTTTCCTATTTTAAAGTTTTTGGTTGCAAATGCTTTGTTTTAAATACAAAGATATTTAGGAAAATTTGATCCTAAATCTTATGAGGCTATTTTTGTAGGTTACTCAAACACTAGTAAAGCTTATAGAGTTTTCATTAGATCATCTTTGACTATTGAAGAGTCTATTCATGTTAAGTTTGAGGAATCTAACAATTTTGTTAAGAATGTTGTAGAAATAGATGCATTGGATGAAGGTTTGGAGAAAGTGACCTTGGAGGATGCTTCTACTATGGGAGACAAACCAAAGGATGATGAAGGAAGCAAAGCTAAAGTGGAAGAGGCACAAGGAAATGAACATCAAACACATGAGGTGGAGCCTACTCAACCACTACCAAAGGATTGGAGATACAATCCACATCATCCCAAGGACCTCGTCATAGGTGAAGTATCAAAAGGGGTAACTACTCGCTCTAGACTTCATGACTATTGTGGTAACTATGCATTCATTTCTCATATTGAACCCAAAAATGTCCTCGAAGCCGAGGCCGATTCATATTGGTTGCTAGCCATGCAAGAGGAGCTCAATCAATTTGAGCGCAACCAAGTTTGGCACCTTATTCCTAGGCCCCACGATAGACCAACAATTGGTACTAAGTGGATCTTTAAGAATAAGTTGGATGAATCGGGTAATGTAGTTAGAAACAAGGCTAGGTTAGTTGCCCAAGGTTACACTCAAATCGAAGGGATCGATTTTGAAGAAACCTTTGCACCCGTAGCACGGCTTGAAGCCATACGGATGACACTAGCATTTGCCTCATATAAAGATTTCAATTTATTTCAAATGGATGTTAAAAGTGCTTTTCTAAATGGATTTATTGAAGAGGAGGTGTATGTTGAACAACCCCCCGGGTTTGTTGATCCTACACATCCGGATTTTGTTTTTAAATTAGATAAAGCTCTTTATGGTTTAAAACAAGCCCCTAGGGCTTGGTATGAAAGACTTTCTTCATTTTTGACTTCAAATGGTTTTAAGAAAGGTAAAATTGACACAACTTTGTTTACAAAACATGTAGAAAAAGATATTCTTATTGTGCAAATTTATGTGGATGATATTATTTTTGGTTCTACTAATGAATCTCTTTGCAAAGCTTTTGAATCATGCATGAAGGATGAATTCGAAATGTCTATGATGGGGGAACTCAACTATTTCCTTGGACTCCAAATCAAGCAAAGGAAGGATGGGATCTTCATCAATCAAGCCAAGTACACAAAGGAACTAATCAAAAGGTTTGGGCTTGAAGGATCAAAAGTAAGCAAAACTCCCATGGCAACAACTACAAAGCTTGACAAGGATGAACAAGGTAAAAGTGTAGACATTAAATTATATCGTAGCATGATTGGTAGCTTGCTTTATTTGACGGCTAGTAGGCCGGATATTATGTTTTTCGTTTGTCTTTGTGCACGTTTTCAATCTTGTCCTAAAGAATCTCACATAATTGCGGTTAAACGCATAATTAGATACCTTAAGGGCACTATTGAAATGGGTTTGTGGTATCCTAAAACCGGATTATTTGAAATGAAGAGTTTTTCGGATGCCGACTATGCGGGTTGTAGGGTAGATAGGAAGAGCACAAGTGGAACATGTCAATTCTTAGGTAATTGTCTTGTATCTTGTCTTCCAAAAAGCAAAATTCGGTAGCCCTATCAACCGCCGAGGCAGAGTATGTTGCAGCTGGAGCTTGTTGTGCACAAATTCTTTGGATGAAACATACTCTCCTTGACTATGATTTACACTTTGATCATGTTAAAATATTTTGTGATAATACTAGTACTATTCACATGACAAAGAATGCAAATCAACATAGTAAAACCAAACACATTGACATTAGGTATCACTTTCTTAGAGATCATTATGAGAAAGGTGATATTGATATTGATTATGTTTCTACCGATTTTCAACTTGCCGATATTTTTACTAAACCTTTAGACTATGCTAGATTTTCATTTATTTGTGGTGAGTTGAATGTTTGTATTATGGATTCTTAAAATTAAAAATTGTTTTTCAATTGTTTTGTTTTAACCCTTTTTGATGTATGACAAAAAGGGGGAGAATAAGTTTGTTGATATTTGGAAAATAAGTGTTTAAGTTTAACCTTTTAAGTTTGATACTATTTGAGTTTCATTTCATGAAGAAAAAGAAAGTTTGTGTTTATTTGAGTTTTTGGACAAAAACTATTGTGTTTGTTAAATGCTTTATGTATGCTTACATAGCTTTTCATATTCATGATAAATACATAGCATTGTTTGAGGGGGAGCTTTCCAAGCTTTTCCTCCTTTATTTGTTTCAATAACTTATATGTTTTGTCATCATCAAAAAGGGGGAGATTGTTGGCCCAAGGTTACAATCACCCTTGTTTAGTGTATTTTGATGATTACAAAACATATTAGTTATTTGTACTAATAACATTTGTTGTTTAAGTGTGTTTTCAGATTTCTATTCATACTAGAAGTCTTCTCTCACAAATACAAGGTTTTGGACTCAAGTCAACTCCAATTGGGCTCAAGATGCAAAATTGAAGATCAAGTGAAGATAGCCCATCTTGAAGCATTGCTTTGAAGTCTTTTAGAAGTTTGTAAGTTTAGAATGTTAAAGTTTGAATATAGGAAATTTGGCTCTAGGATTTGCACACACACTTGTTTCATATATTTCCTATGTTTTGAAAATGGTTATTTCTAAGTTTTATGCCTTAGTTTATATATACATGTACCAAAGCCTTATATCCTGAAAAACTTGTTTAAAACATCTGTATAAACTATTTTCTGCATAATACTTAGCTATTGGTATTATTAAAATATTTTTACAAAAATTCCATCTTCAAAACAGCCCAGTTTTTTCAGTTTCAGGCAACATCGGTCGACCGGCCCGGTCGACCGGCGATGTGTCTGGACATGCACTGTTTGTGCATGTCCGTCGGTCGACCGGACCGGTCGACCGACGGAGAGCAGATTGCTCTCGGGATATTTCGGTCGACCGGACCGGTCGACCGGAAGAAGGAAACTGTGTTTCCTCCTTTTGGGTCGGTCGACCGGACCGGTCGACCGAGAGCAACGGCTCTTTCCAGCAGGGCTGGCGGTCGACCGGACCGGTCGACCGCCAAGCCTGCAACAAGGCAACGGCTCTTTCCTCTTTGGGCAGTTCTGAAAAATCTGTTTCTTTTTCAGCTTTAACAGATTTTTGGAGATTTGTTGGGGAGCTTTTTCAGAGAAAATAAGACAAAAAGAAATTGTTTTTAACCTATTTTTAAGCCTATAAATAGAGGAGAAGTCTCTCTTGCATATCACTTAGAAAAATCCTCAAGTTTGCTTTGTTTTCAAAAGAGAAAAGAAAAGAGTTTAAAGCTTTCATTCCAATTCTTTTTGAGCTAGTTTTTCAGTTGTGTTTGATTGCTAATATCACTCTACAACTGAAGTTTCTCTCACCACACTTCATAGAGCCAAAAATCCTACACTCATTCTATAGTGAAGTTGTAATTGAAGTGAGAGTGTTTGTAAAAGAGTTTGAGAAATAGTGTAGTGATCTTGTTGTGATCACTTGGTTCTTGTAATCCTTTCCTTGTGGAGCAACCTCTTCGGTAGAGGTCCTTTGTACTCGGTGGAGCTCGGTGCTCGGTCTTCGGTAGACCAAATTGTAAAGGCATCCTCGGTGGATAGTGGAAACCCTTCACGGAGGTGAAGGCGGGGACTAGAGCAAGTGTGCTCGAACCTCGAAACAAATCATCTTGTTTGCGATTGCCTTTGCGTTATCTTGCTTACAATTTCTCTTGCTTTATATTGTCTTGAATTATTTGCTTGAGAACTAACCCTTTACTTGTGCAATCTTGTCTTGTTCACTTTACTTGCTATATTGCTTGTGTGTATTTCATCATAGCATTTCATCCTTTACTTGTTCGATCATATCTCATACAACACGGTTGCATTGCGCACCTTTAACCCATATCAAGGGGAATTGGGAGGAAGGAGTTCAGAACCTCGCAAGGGGTATTCGGCTCTTAGTCGTGTTTTGAGAGATCGTTGCATCACTCATTTAATTAAAGTTTAAAAAGATCATTAGATTAGCATTCACACCTATTCACCCCCCCTCTAGGTGTTTTTTCATCATCATCTTCTATGGCCATGTAACATAGGTTGACACGTTCAGTGGATTCTTCTTCGTCAGAAGATGAAGAATCACTGTTCTCCCATGAGGCTTCATAGTTTTTCTTCTTTCTGAATTTTTTGCTCTTGATTTTACCTTTATTTTGAGCAATGGGCAATCCATCTTCATATGACCTGGTTTATTGCAATTAAAGCATTTGAATTTACCTTGCTTTAGAAATCTCCTGAATTTCTTTGAAAGCATTGCCATCTCCTCTTCATCGTCATTTGAATCGTCCGTGTCGGAGGATGCATGGAAGGCAAGTTCTTTCTTCTTTGAGTGGTGTTGTCGTTCATTCTTCTTTCTTTCTTCTAACTGCACTTCATATGCCATTAGATTACCGATTAGGTTTTCTAATGTCATAGTTGAGAGATCATTCGCCTCTTCAATTGCGGTTGTCTTTTTCTCCCATTCTAGTGTGAGTGCACGAAGCATCTTACGAACTCTTTCAACTTGGGTGTAGTCCTTTCCAAGGGATGTTAATGAATTGGTAATGTCGGTGAATCTTGTAACCATTTCGGATATGGTTTCATTCTCCTCCATTTTGAATAATTCAAACCTGTGGACAAGAACAGATATTTTAGACTCTTTAACTTTAATTGTGCCTTCGTGTGTTACCTGAAGAGTATGCCATATTTGATGTGCAGAAGTGGCTGTTGACACTTTATTGAACTCTTCTTTGGTTAGGGCACAGAATAGAGCATTCATCACTTTGGCGTCAAGGTTCACATTCTTCTTTTGATCATCACTCCAAGCGTTGTAGTTGGTTGTTGGCTTGGTGTACGATGCTTCTACGATGTTCCAAAGTTCGTAGTTGAGCGATTGCAAGTAGATCTTCATTCTACACTTTCAATAGTTGTAGTTGGATCCGTCAAATAGCGGTGGACGTTGTGTAGAATGTCCTTTTTGAATTGTGACGAAGGGAACTCTGTTGCCATCCTTGTTGTTGACTAGGTACCAAAGGTGAGACCCGCTCTGATACCAAATGTTGGTCCCGAGATGATGCCAAATTCGGAACTTTCTCTGTTGGCATTTATGCATCTAAACTACAAAGTCAACACAAATACTAAACAAAGAAGAATTAAGTTAAACAAATAAATAAACTTGCAGTAAAGGAAATCAAATCTCAGAAAAGTTAGACAAACGCAAACACGAGAGATTTATCCTGGTTCGGTCCTCGTGACCTACATCCAGTCCCCAAGCCACCCGCTTCAGATTTTCCTTCATCCTTGATTTTGTACACCCAAAATCACAACCATGCACACCACTTGACAAATCCCCTTTGCCAAATGTGTACACCTTCTCTCTACACCAAGAGAACAAACTCCACCTTGTACAACTACTTCTACACCAAGAAGACACCCGTGTACAATGATTGCTTTGAGTATTACAACACTTTCCTATAAGCCTTTGTATTGTGTATGAACGTGGACAAGGTTTAGTATAGGAGAAACTTCATAGAACTTCACTAGAGAATCAGAATTTGGTGAAGAACTGAAGTGGGAACAGTTTTCAGGATTGGCAGAATTTTTGATCTTAGAAAACTGAAGATTAGGATTAGTATTTGGCCTTTAGATTAACCACCCTATTTATAGCTGTACTCTAGGGTAAGTTAGGGTAGTTACAGGTGCAATTCAAAAGTTTAAAACATTGAGAAACGTTGCACAAAAGACCAGATAAGAGAAACCGTCCAACAGTCAGAAACTGCCTATAGTCGACTTGCCTTTGAGTTAGTCGACTAGTCTAGGCAAATTTCTAAAGAGTAGTCGACTAGGTTTGGGTATAAGTCGACTAGGTCATGAAAAGTTCGAATGACAGGTTTCTGGATAACTGAATCAAGTCGACTGCAACTTCCTTCAAGTCGACTGGACCAGTGATTAGTCGACTAGGGGCATAGGATTAGTCGACTACAAGGTCTATTAGTCGACTAATATTGTCTGTCAAGTCGACTAATGGACAAACAGAGAGTTGGGTATATTTTGGACACATGACTAGTCGACTAGGGGGTTTGGGTTAGTCGACTACCAAATGTATTAGTCGACTATAAGGAGTTATAAGTCGACTATATAGACATGATATGTGTGTGTGCATCAAGGCTTTTGACATGCTATTTCACAATTACAAAACACATCATATCAACTCTCTTTGGGCAGTCTTGATCATGAAGAACTCTTGATTCATCGTGTGATAGAGCTCCAAATGAAATGCTTCACAAAGTCTTCATCAAAACAAGTTCCAACATTCTCCCCCTTTTTGATGATGACACGTTGTGTGCACATATGCTCCCCCTGCAGAAAATAGGTTATATTTTCCTCCCCCTGCAGAAATTGGGTTATAACAAATATAGAAATACTTTGTTCTCCCCCTGAAACAAATATATCATTAGAATATATATATATGAAGTATTGTTCTTGACTTCTATATGGTACCTGAAAGATAAACGTTAGATGGTACCAATCAAAAAGAACACATTAACCTTTAGGAGTCCAAATCCATTTAGAATTTAGTTTCCACCTGTTAGTATACACATAATTGCAAGAATTACATATATCATGAATGTATGATGCAATATATGTATTTTTATCATGAATACTTAAATTCTTAGGAATCCATATAAACTTATTTTTCTTAGACTTTCTTTTTACAAAAGAACTATATGGATTACTACAATATGAAGAATTTTCAATATATCCAATACCATAACTATTATGTGACAACTTCTGAAAAGATAATAAATCATTCAACTTTTCTTTTCCTTGATTGAACTTAGTCACATTTTGCAAAATATCTTCATATTTCTTTTTGAAAACTGAAATATCTTTATCTAAAATAGAAATCCTTTTATTCAAAGACTCAGTTTCCTTTTTAAGAAAAATGTTCTCTTTTATAAACTTCTCATTATCATTTTTCAAAGATGATATGATTTTTTCAAACTCATCTTGTTGAGAATTTATAGAAGATACTTATAAAGCATAACATGAATTTTCATTTAAAAGTTTTTCATTTTCTTTTGATAAAACTTTAGTTTTCAGTTTTTCATGCTTTAAATCATTAAACAATTCATGAAATGCATCAGAAAGTTCAGTAAATGATGCCTCATCATCTTCTATGGCCATGTAACATAGGTTGACACGTTCAGTGGATTCTTCTTCGTCAGAAGATGAAGAATCACTGTTCTCCCATGAGGCTTCATAGTTTTTCTTCTTTCTGAATTTTTTGCTCTTGATTTTACCTTTATTTTTGAGCAATGGGCAATCCATCTTCATATGACCTGGTTTATTGTAATTAAAGCATTTGAATTTATCTTGCTTTAGAAATCTCCTGAATTTCTTTGAAAGCATTGCCATCTCCTCTTCATCGTCATTTGAATTGTCCGTGTCGGAGGATGCATGGAAGGCAAGTTCTTTCTTCTTTGAGTGGTGTTGTCATTCGTCCTTCTTTCTTTCTTCTAACTGCACTTCATATGCCATTAGATTACCGATTAGGTTTTCTAATGTCATAGTTAAGAGATCATTCGCCTCTTCAATTGCGGTTGTCTTTTTCTCCCATTCTGGTGTGAGTGCACGAAGGATCTTACGAACTCTTTCAACTTGGGTGTAGTCCTTTCCAAGGGATGTTAATGAATTGGTAATGTCGGTGAATCTTGTAACCATTTCGGATATGGTTTCATTCTCCTCCATTTTGAATAATTCAAACCTGTGGACAAGAACAGATATTTTAGACTCTTTAACTTGTGCCTTCGTGTGTTACCTGAAGAGTATGCCATATTTGATGTGCAGAAGTGGTTGTTGACACTCTGTTGAACTCTTCTTTGGTTAGGGCACAGAATAGAGCATTCATCGCTTTGGCGTCAAGGTTCGCATTCTTCTTTTGATCATCACTCCAAGCGTTATAGTTGGTTGTTGGCTTGGTGTACGATGCTTCTACGATGTTCCAAAGTTCGTAGTTGAGCGATTGCAAGTAGATCTTCATTCTACACTTTCAATAGTTGTAGTTGGATCCGTCAAATAGCGGTGAACGTTGTGTAGAATGTCCTTCTTTGAATTGTGACGAAGGGAACTCCGTTGCCATCCTTGTTGTTGACTAGGTACCAAATGTGAGACCCGCTCTGATACCAAATGTTGGTCCCGAGATGATGCCAAATGCGGAACTTTCTCTGTTGGCACTTATGGATCTAAACTACAAAGTCAACTCAAATACTAAACAAAGAAGAATTAAGTTAAACAAATAAATAAACTTGCAGTAAAGGAAATCAAATCTCAGAAAAGTTAGACAAACGCAAACACGAGAGATTTATCCTGGTTCGGTCCTCGTGACCTACATCCAGTCCCCAAGCCACCCGCTTCAGATTTTCCTTCATCCTTGATTTTGTACACCTAAAATCACAACAATGCACACCATTTGACAAATCCCCTTTACCAAATGTGTACACCTTCTCTCTATACCAAGAGAACAAACTCCACCTTGTACAACTGTTTCTACACTAAGAAGACACCCATGTACAATGATTGCTTTGAGTATTACAACACTTTCCTATAAGCCTTGGTATTGTGTATGAAAGTGGAGAAGGTCTAGTATAGGAGAAACTTCATAGAACTTCACTAGAGAATCAGAATTTGGTGAAGAACTGAAGTGGGAACAGTTTTCAGGATTGGCAGAATTTTGATCTTAGAAAACTAAAGATTAGGATTGGTATTTGGCCTTTAGATTAACCACCCTATTTATAGCTGTACTCTAGGGTAAGTTAGGGTAGTTACAGGTGCAATTCAAAAGTTTAAAACGTTGGGAAACGTTGCACAAAAGACCAGATAAGAGAAACCGTCCAACAGTCAGAAACTGCCTATAGTCGACTTGCCTTTTGAGTTAGTCGACTAGTCTAGGCAAATTTCCAAAGAGTAGTCGACTAGGTTTGGGTATAAGTCGACTAGGTCATGAAAAGTTCGAATGACATGTTTCTGGATAACTGAATCAAGTCGACTGCAACTTCCTTCAAGTCGACTGGACCAGTGATTAGTCGACTAGGGGCATAGGATTAGTCGACTACAAAGTCTATTAGTCGACTAATATTGTCTGTCAAGTCGACTAATGGACAAACAGAGAGTTGGGTATATTTTGGACACATGACTAGTCGACTAGGGGGTTTGGGTTAGTCGACTACCAAATGTATTAGTCGACTATAAGGAGTTATAAGTCGACTATATAGACATGATATGTGTGTGTGCATCAAGGCTTTTGACATGCTATTTCACAATTACAAAACACATCATATCAACTCTCTTTGGGCAGTCTTGATCATGAAGAACTCTTGATTCGTCGTGCGATAGAGCTCCAAATGAAATGCTTCACAAAGTCTTCATCAAAACAAGTTCCAACATTAGGCAGTGGCCTTTTTATGTTCTGACTTCAGAGTCAAAACACCTAATTCGATCAGTGCTTAGATTTTGTCTTTAAGGACATTGCAGCTGCAAGTAGGATGATGAACCATCCTATGAAAAAGACAATATTTGGGATCGTTCGTTTGTCCCACTTCGTCTGAACGTTTAGCCTCTGACAACTTGAGCTTGTTGCTTTTGCTGAGCAAGTGGAAGAGTGTCACCACATGTTCATCTTTAAAAGAGTATTGTCTCTGATACTCTGAAGTTTTATTGGAGTTACCCTTCTTTGATCGAGTTCCTCCATATACTTTCAATGCTTATGTATCAGAAGATTCAGCCGTGTCATAGCTTTTGTTGTTGATTCCCTACCTACTTTTGGGGGTCTCAAACTTTTTAGCTGATTTTTCAGCTATCTCGGTTTGTTCAATAAGCTCCTTCCAAGTGTGGGCTTTGACGGCTCCCATGCGAACTTTCACTTTGTCGAGGAAGTTATGCCTACACGTCTGAAGCAACATGGGCAAAGGCATACCTGCAGGGTACATGAAAGAAAGATTGCAGAATCTCTCTATGTAATCCCTTACAGATTCTTCTCCTTTCTGGAATACCGAAAGGAGTGTGTCCATAGTCACCTCGGTATCATCATCGTAGAATCGAGAGAGGAATCGGGTTTTCAAGTCAAGCCAGGAATTGATGGAGTTCGCGAAGACTCCTGAACCAATCAAAGGCTACCCCCTTCAGGGTACCAATGAACAGTCTGGTCATGATAGCATCATTACCTACTACATTACCGATTTGCAATCGGAAGTAGTAAATATGATGATTTGGTGAGCTTTTGCCATCATTAACATTGGTGGCTTGAACTTTCGCGGATATGGGACTGAATCCCATTCCAAGGGGTAAGGACGTACTGCCCCTACTTTCTTCAGTTCATCCCTTTGGGCCAGAGATGTGATCTGAGCTTGGATGCCTTTAATCACTTTGGCATTGAAGGAAGAGCCCTCCTTTAAATCATCGGTCTTGGGAGGTTCATTGTTGTTGTTCTCCTCATTTTTGTGATTACTACCGGTTGTGTTATCTTTCTTCCGGTTTGTTAGGAGCTGAATTAATATTTGTTAGATGTTGTCCAAGACTTCTTGCTGGGCCTTGGAAGTCTGTTCCTGTGCCTCCATGCGATGACGAAGAACATCATCATTGTTTTTATCAGCCATGTTGGCTGATACAAACCTTGCCTGCACAGAGCTGATGGTGGCAGAGGAAGTATAGCCGCTGGCTTCTTCTTCATCATCGGAGCATTGGAATTGGTGTCTCAATAGTTCTGGCAACATAGATTCTGAGGAAGAAGGTTGTTCATAATTATAGGGTATTGTACCTTGGAAGGTACCTTTTTGTTCGACCAGAACCTGACCTAAGCCGGGAGTATAGTCGGGCCCTGGAGAACTAAATGAGGGAGTGCGAACCCCCTATTTCCTTCTTTAAGATCGTAGCTGATCGCTTCCTCTGCTTATCATGTTGACAGAGGCATCTGCAAGGTGAGGCACCTTCACTATCTTCTTCTTTCAAGACTTGAGCTTCTCAGAAGTTTGGACTGACAACTGGTTGAACACTGATTGCTGGCTCGGAGGAGAAGTTGTAGGCATTGGTCCCAAACAACAGTGAACGAAATGTACCGTCACAGGTTGACACCCCGCTTGTCCGTACTTGGATGGCGAGATGTCAACGGGCTCTTTGGAGCGGAGTTTCCAGTTGTTGCTCAGATAATCCCGCAAGTTTGTGTTACATGGGTCCAACTGATCCAACATGGAGACTCGAAAAAACTGGATGTTAGCCTGCTTGGGTTGAGAAACCCTGGGCTTAGCCTTGAAGACTTTCTTTTGGGCTATAGGCAAAGCTAGGATAGCTTCCCCTGAAAGAGTAGCTCCGCAAGGTGAAGCTACTGTTTTAGCTCTGCCTTTGAATGCGAGCTTAGCTCTATTGCGCGGAGTTCTTCCTATGAGCGAGGCTGAAATAGCCTCGCTGTTAGCATTCAGTGGTGCTTCATTTTTAACTTCGCGGCTAAGGTCTTTAGCACTTAGTGCTTTGGTTTTAGTCTCGCGGCTAAAAACTTTTGTAGCACTTAGTACTGTCAGTGGGAGCGACGTAAGTGCTTTGGCCTTAGCCTCACATGATAGGCGAGGCTGAACTCTGCAAAGAGTTGCATTAGCTTCACATAATGAAGCTATCTGAGCACTTAGTGCTTTGATTTTGCTGCTAGTGGCGAGCCTAGCACTGCCCAATAGTGCTAATGATGTAAGCGGGGTTACAAGAGCCTCGCTATTAGCACAAAGTGCTTTAGCACAGCCTCGCGTGACGATCGTGGCTTAGCTCTGTGAAGAGCTGAAATAGTCTTGCAGTCAGAGACTATTTTAGCTTCGCAAGAAGCTGAATCAAGAGATCTATCCCTAGCTTCGCATGGGACTACAACTTTTGCAATCCACATAGCCTTAGCAGATGCTGTTTTAGGTTCACAAGGAACCTTTATAGCTTCACGCACAGTGTTAATATGCTGGCGCGGGGCTATGTTAGTCTCTGCTGAGACTGTGCTAGACTCGCATAGAGTCTGTTTAGCCTCATCTGAGGCTGTAATAGGCTTACAGAGAGTCTTATTTGTCTCAACAGAGACTTGCTTCCAAGAGTTAGCCAAAGAGGCTCTGGCTACGTGACCTCCTTGCGCACATGTAGGGGACTTGTGCTACCCCTAGAGAGAAGTTGTTCAAACCTCTCTTGGTAAAAGTGAATGACCAGCGTCTCAGCAATAGACCCAAAGGTCTGATCGTCTCATTGCGACACTTGATTCTCATCAGTAGAGAATGTTTTCCCCAGCGGAGTCGCCATCTTGTTTTCCATTGAAAATTTGTTCGTGGTAAAACTTACAAAAAAGAATTGAAGAGCAAAATTACAAGTAATTCTTTACAAAAAGAAAAAGAAAATTACAAGTAGATCTCCTCTGAGATTTCTGGGGAAGTGTGCCGGTGGGAGTCTGATCAACACGCGACCACTTTGTCCCGTTGACGATGCGAGCTTTCGACCTTTGAATGCTACTGCTTGGGAATTCCTTCTCGCCTGGTTCTAGAGATTCCTTGAAAGGGAGGAAGATCTTAGGGTATTAGCACCCTGAATTTATCCTTGTAGGATTAGAGAAGTGATTCTCTGAATTCTTGGAAGCGAGAGAGTAGATCTCTTGTTGGCTTAAGCTTTGAAGCCACCAAAGAAGCTTATGCTTTTCAAAAATCCTCTTGGGCTTGAATTTCTTCAAGCCCGTGAGCCTATTGGACTTGAATCTTTTCAAGACCGTGAGCCTAACCTACTAGTGGGCTATTTATAGGCTCAATTGGAAGTTATGATTCCCTTAATTGTCTCCTCTTAATGAGGGATCATGGGTGTAACTACCCATTAACTCTCCTTAATTGGCTCCTCTTAATGAGGGATCATGGGTGTAACTACCCATTAATTGCCCTTAATTGGCTCCTATTAATGAGGGATCAAGGGTGTAACTACCCATTAATTCTCCTCACTGACTTAGTGGGGCGGTTACTTTCCTCATGCGAAGCGAGCCTCTTCAGGCAAAGCTATCAAGAAAGCTTCCGGCGAAGTGTGGAGTTATGAAGAGCTTCATGAGAAGCTATCAAGAAAGCTTCCGGCAAAGCTAGAATTAGCTTTAGGCGAAGCTGTAGGTTAGCTCCCTTCCGGCGAAACTAGAATTAACTTCTGGCGAAACTGTAAGTTAGCTCTCTGTGAAGCTATGAAGAGCTTCATGCGAAGCTATCAAGAAAACTTCCGGCGAAGCTGTAAGTTAGCTCTCTGTGGAGCTATGAAAAGCTTCAGGCGAACCTGTAAGTTAGCTCTCTATGGAGCTATGAAGAGGTTCATGCGAAGCTATCAAGAAAGTTTCAGGCGAACCTGTAAGTTAGCTCTCTATGGAACTATGAAGAGCTTCAAGGCGAAACTAGACAAACTTAGCCTCTCAGGCGAGGCTATCCCTTTGGGCTCATGCGATGCTAAGTGTTGAGATAACTCAGCATCTTAGACCTGCTTAGGTCTCTTCAAAAGCACTCTTGGCTTACTGTCTGCTTCACTGGATTAGTAGAGTCCAAGTCGCTGATTTGTCCCTCGGGGATGGGTAAAAACTGGTCATCAGCTTGTCTGCGACTTGTCTTTTATAAATGTCGACAAGTTAGACATCGTTCAGAGCAGTTAAAAAGCTGTCTGAGATTTTATCTTTTTTGAGTGACAACAACGATGTCATTATGTTACATTTTATTCCCTTTTCTCTAGAGGACCTAGCTAAAAATGATTGTATAGCTTGTTGTGGACTCAGTCACAATGTGGGACGATTTTGTCAAGAATTTCTTGAAGAAATTTTACCCAAACCACAAGACTGCCCTCATCAGAAAGAACATCATGCAGTTTAGGCAAGAGCAGAGTGAATCATTCTGGAGATACTTTGAGCGATTCAAAGATCTCTTAGCTCAGTGCCCTCATTACGGTATAGAGAAATGGCGTCAGTGCCAGATTCTCTATGATGGTTTCTAACAAATACCTTGTTAGAAACCATGTGTCAGAGGAGATTCTTGAAAAAGGATGAAAACTAAGGTTGGGATTTATTTGAAGATCTAGCTAGGAAAACCCTCCAATGGGAGCCAACCTCTGAGAAGCCAAGGAATTCACAATTTGTAGCTTCCAAAGGAGGGCTCCTATCCTTAGAATCATCCATAGCTACTGAAACAAAAGAGCCACCAAGGTCAACCAAATCAACCCACCACAGATCCACAATCCGAGTTGTTCATACTGTCAGGCACCAAACCATGTTTTCGAAGAGTGTCTAGTTTTCAAGCTCATCATGTACCTCCAGAACACATGAATACAGCCTACTAAAGGCCGCAACATAATCCTTACTCGTAAACTTACAATCCCAATTAGAGAAATCAATCAAATTTCTCTTGGGGCCCGAACAATTCTCCCAGGCCCAATTTTCCCAACAATCTTCACCATCCCAATCATCAAGCAAATTTTTCTAGTCAAGCTTCATCTTCTTCTTTTCAAAATTCACCAACAGAGAAAAACTCAGTGATTTGGAGAAGAGTATGGAGGCATTCTTGAAGTCCCAAACCGCCTTCATGTAAAATCAAGGAGACGTTGAACAACCATACACAGGCCATATCTAGATTGGAAGTTCAGATGAGTCAATTAGCAAGTTTTCTAAGTGAAAGACCCAAGGGTACTTTACCTAGTCAACCTCTAGTCAACCCTAAGAATTCCAGTCAAGTTTATGAAGTTCAGGATTCTCAGATCAACCAGTGTAATGCTATTCATACACTTAGATCAGGAAAGAAGGTGGACAATCAGGTCTCTAAGCCAAAAAGTTCAATCCAAATTGATCCTACTCCTGCCTCCACATCTGCTAGCTCATCTCAATCTGCTCCACAAACATCTGACAAGGACACAGTTACTGATCAAGTTTACAAGCTTGTAGCACCCTTTCTAAATAGGCTTAGAAATAATAATAAGAACATGCACATGGAAAAGATACTCAAGATATTCAATCAGGTCAACTGAATGTGCCTCTTCTTGATGCAATCCAATAAGTCCCAGCATATGCTAAATTCCTTAAGGATATGTGCACTAAGAAGAGAAGAATGAATGTGCCAAAGAAAGTGTTCTTAGCAACCAACATAAGCGAACTAGTGTCTGGTCCTATTTCGGTCAAATACAATGATCCCGAATATTCGACAATTTCTTGCACCATAGGACAAACAGAAATTAGCCAAGCACTTCTTGACCTGAGAGCAAGTATAAACTTGCTACCTCTCTCAGAATACCAGCAACATGGGTTGGGCGAGTTGCGTCCAACTCTAGTAACCACTCAGTTAGCCGATCAATCTGTGAAAGTCCCCAAAGGGGAAATCATAGATGTCCTTATTCGGGTCGGGGATTTCATCTACCCTGTTGACTTCAATGTGCTTGAGACCCAACCTGTGTCAAACCCAAGGTCTCAAACTCCAGTCATCTTAGAGTGCCCATTCCTTGCTAAAGCTAATATCATTATCAACTGTAGGAAAGGGTCCATGCGATTGACCTTTGGAGATATGACAAAGGAGGTCAATATTTTCAACCTAGAAAACAACCTTGGGATATGGATGATCAGACATTTGAGGTCAACTCCATTTAAAATTTGACAAGTGAGCATGAGGAGAGCATGAAGATAGACACGAAGAACGAGTTTGATCTGGAGTCTGAGGATTTCAATCTAGATCAGATCATTGATTCAGCAGTGGATTGGGCGTCAAGCCCAAGTGTACCTAATCTCAAGACCAAAATTTCAATTCTCCCTTCCAATGAATTCACTCCTTCCTTAGAATTAAAAGCTTTTCCCGAATAGCTCAAGTACGCCTACCTGGGCGGAAGAGAAACACTGTCAGTCATCATAGCATCCCATTTGACTGAAAAACAAGAGGAAAGCTTGATGTCAATTTTAAGGAAACATAGAGAAGCAATCAGAAGGACAATGAATGACATTAAAGGGATAAGTCCAGCGATAGTACAGCGCATAATTCATTTGAACAATGATGTGACTCCTAGGAGGGACCCATAGCGTAGGCTTAACCCATTCATGCAAGATGTTGTGTAAACAGAAATTTTGAAACTAATAGACAATAGGATAATTTATCCCATTTCTGATAGCCAACGGTTAGCCTGGTCTACGCTGTCCTTAAGAAAGCTGGTTTCACGGTAGTAGAAAATGAACACAAAGATTTGGTGCAAACAAGACTACCTACCAAGGTTCGTGTTTGTATTGACTAACACTGCTATCTGTAAAGACCACTTCCCGCTATCCTTCATCGATCAAACGCTAGAACGCTTAGCTGGACACGAGTACTACTGTTTTCTGGACGGGTACTCAGGATACAATCAGATCCCCATTGCTGCAGAGGACCAGGAGAAGACCACATTCACTTGTCCATTCGGAACCTTTGCCTACTAACGCATGCCATTTGGATTGTGCAACGCTCCCGCGACATTCCAACGGTGCATGCTCAGTCTTTTCCCCATATGGTAGAATGTTTCCTAAAAAATTTCTTGGATGATTTCTCCATCTACGGAGATTCATTTGACCGGTGTCTTCATCACTTAAAGTTAGTTCTTTAAAGATGTAAGAAAAAGAACTTAATTTTGAACAGGAAAAATGTCACTTCATAGTAAGACGGGGGATTATTTTGAGCCATGAGATCTCGAAGAGAGGGATCAAAGTTGACAAAGCTAAGATAGAAGTAATCGCTAAGCTTCCACCACCCAAATGCATTAAAGATATCCGATCTTTTTTAGGACATGCTGGGTTCTACCGATAGTTTATTAAGGACTTTAGCAAAATCGCTAGACCCTTAACCAACCTGCTCACAAAAGACGTGCCCTTTGATTTTGACGATGGATGTTTTAAATCATGGGAGAAGTTTAAGCAAGAACTAATATCTGCACCTATTATTTCTGCTCCTGACTAGAACTAACCATTTCAGATCATGTGTGATACCTCAGACCTTGCCATTGGCATTGTCCTAGGACAGCGTATCTGTAAGTTCACCTAGAGGGGGTGATAGGTAATGGCTAATCTAATGGTCACTTAATGTCAAATAATGCGGAAGTAAAAACTATTATGACCTAAACTAAACTCTTACACTAAACACCACGTATAACACAAGAGTGTTGCCGAATTCCCCGTGAAGGGCTTTGGACAAACTCCTCTAGATTCCCCTAGATAAGGGTTGAGGTGCCGCGTTGGCTCTCTTGGTTAAATACAAGTGTTAGCAAACAACCCAAGCAAGTATAACAATATGAGCACACAAGTATATCATGCATATAAAGATGAACACAATAAAGTATGCAAGATATAAACAAAAGACAAAGAGAGAGAGAGAGAGTGAGCAATCGCAAACACAAGAGATTTGTTTCGAGGTTCGAGCACCCTTGCTCTACATCCCCGCCTTCGACACACGAAGGATTTCCACTATAATCGATCCCATCGGATCACTCGGTGCCGCAACACCTACAACTCTCGGACTCCCTAGTCCATACACACCGCAAGCCCACCGGCTCGCCGAGGCCGCACCTCAAACAAAGAGTTCACACCCGAACTCGAAACACCGAGTCCTCACTAAGACCCGAAACAAATGCGAACACACTCGTCCGCCTCCTCAAGAAACAAGGAAAAATCTCTTGGTGATCTAAACACTTTGATCACCAATAAAACTCTCACTACAACACTCCTATAGAATGAATAATCAATGGATAGCTCAAGTGTTTGTGTGAGAAAACTAGGATGGAAGAGGTGGAGGAAAACTCAAAGAAAATCTCTTTAAACACTCTTGATAAAACTCCCTTTTGATTGGAAGTATTAGCTCTCAACTTAGTGGAGAAAACTCTTTTAATGGAGTGGGAAAAACTGGCTCAAAGTCCACTAAAATCTTGGTCAAAAACAATGCCCAAACCCCCAAATTTATAGGGCTAGAAAAACTAGCCGTTGGGGTTCTGTCAGGCCTGTCGGTCGACCGTCCGGCCGACCGGCCAACGGTCATATTTCAGACGGTTTGCGCCATCGGTCGACCGGCCGGTCGACCGAGCCAGGATACAGAGAGCAATCTCTCTGTCCGGTCGGCCGCCCGGCCGGCCTGGGCCTTTCCAGAGAGCAGAGCTCTCTGGATGGTCGACCGGGTCGGTCGACCGGCCCTCCTGCCAGAACTGGCGTGCACGTCCGTGCACGTCAGTCGACCGTCCCGGTCGACCGGCTGAAGCCAGGTCAGGTCTGAACTAGGGATTAAAAACTTGGTCTTTTGGCCCACATAAAAATCCCATAAAATACATAAAAATCTACAAAAATAGTTTTACCAATATACTTTGATAAACAAACATGCTTGCACAAAATCAAGGCATGTTACAAATGATTTGGACTATTTTTGTAATATGAAAAAATTGGCTCAAATGAAAAACAGTATTTTCCAAAACTTATTTTTCCAAACTTTATTTTTTCAAAACATCTCCAAATACAAAAACAAGATATTTAAACAACTTTGAAAGCATAGGGTGTATGGATATGATCCACTACACAAACATGGTGAAATATCTATGTTTTTGACATTAAGCTCTAAACTTGGTTTTGGTTAAAACATGTAAACATTGAATACCAAAAACCAAAATAGTATTTTTCCAAAACTTGTATTTTCTAAAATAGAAAATCTCTTGTAAAAACAAAACTATCAAGAGTGTGTGTGTATGTACTTGAGCAATCCACCAACTACTCTATCCTTTACATTTTAATCTAAAACAAAATCTTCTAAAAACAAACCTAGACACAAGTCTTCATCTTCTTGAAGTATTCACTTGAAGCCTTCTTGACTTGGTCCAAACACCGTGCTAACTCCAAAACTTGACTTCAAATCCTTTGTTGAAGCTATGCACCTACTAAGATCTTGATCATAAATCTGTCACTAATTAAACACAAGATTATTAGTACTATAACTACATGAGTTAATCATCATCAAAACTAGAGTGATGGGCCTTCGAGCCAACAGTATCGATACTCGGTAGCATGTGATTTACTATTCGAGTAGGATATTGAATGATGCTCAGTAAAACTACACTACGACTGAGAAGGAATTCTTGACCGTAGTATTCGCGTTAGAAAAGTTTCGTCCATACCTGCTAGGATCGAAAACCACAGTGTTCACAGACCACTCCGCGTTAAGGCACCTCATGATGAAGAAAGATGCAAAAGCATGACTTATTCGTTGGATCCTTCTGTTACAAGAATTTGACTTGGAGATTAGAGACAAAAAGGTGTGAAAAACGTAGTAGCTGATCCCTTACCTAGAATTTCAAACGCACCTACTGAGGAAGAATCGATCAACGAGGATTTCCCGGACGAACACATCCTAGCAATCTTTAAGAAACCCTGGTATGCTGACATCATCAATTACCTTGCCAGAAGACAAGTACCTTCTGAATGGACGAAGCAGGATAAATATCACTTTTTCGCCCAAGTACGGTTCTTCTTTTGGAAGAGTCATACCTTTTCAAGTACCGTCCTGACCAAATTATCAGACTATGTGTACCAAAGAAAGAGCATAGGAGTATGTTAACCACCTGCCATGAACTTACTTGCAGTGGACACTTTGGTCCCCGCAAATTCGCTGAGAAGGTCTTACAAAGTTGGTTCTACTGGCCCACTTTGTTCAAGAATTCCTTCAACTTTTGCAAATCATGCGCAAACTACCAAATGACCGGGAAAATTACAAGGAGTGATAAGATGCCCCTAAACCCTATTCTGGAGGTTGAAATTTTTGATGTTTGTGACATTGATTTTATGGGACCGTTCCCAAGTTCATTCGGCAACCAGTACATCTTGGTTGTAGTAAACTATGTCTCAAAATGGGTAGAGGCAATACCGACCAGGACGAATGACAACAGGGTGGTTGTCAAATTCCTTAAAGAAAATATTTTCTCATTTCTGTATGACGCGCGCTATTATCAGTGATAATGGGACTCATTTTTACAACAGGGCTTTCGAAGCCCTAATGCATAAATAAACTGTCACTCATAAATTATACACAATGATTGAGGCTAAACCTGCACAAAAAATACAGAATTACAGAACTTAAGATTAGGATGTGCAAGTGCTCAATTCTTACCGCTATAGCAAGTGGCTATGCGGGTCGTGATCCACAAGGAGGGTTTTGCGATAGAAGCGTTTACGTTCTTTATTGAAATCGTTAAGAAAACAAAACGAAAGTTCTTCTTTGTTTCTTAAAAAGAAAAGAGAAAAAGAGTTATGTTAAAATTAGAAGAAAATGAGAGATGAAGAAGGTGGAAAGAAAAGACTATTTACAAAGAAGGGGAAAGAAAGCGACTATGTACAAATGAGTCGAAAATAAAGAGTTGGAAGAAGTGGTGATCTATACTAAAGAAATAAAAGAAAAGAAAGAAAGGAGAGTGAAGAAATACTTACCTAGTTTGATTGATGACTTACTTGAAAACCTATCCATGTTCTACCTTTGTTTAGGAGGCGTTCAACGCATAGATCATAAGCCCGAGCTCAGTCCTCGTTCGCATTATATCATCAAGTTTAGCACAAGCATGAAGTGATACGTCTTGAGGAGGAGAACGTCTTCATGAACTATCGTTGGCACTCACACAACATCGTTATACTTGTGCTTTGAAATTCACTTATAAACTCAACAAGAACAAACGAGGTAAAGTAGAAGAGGAAGACGAAAACAAAAGAAAATGAAAGTAAAGAAGAATACAAAAAGATTACCTTTTATTGCTTGAAACGATGGAAGAAAGGAGGAGGGTACATCGGTGTCACTCTCAACATATGCCTCTCTCTCTTACTTACATGAATCATCATCTAACCTAAGCTTACATACACATTACATAAAAAGAAAAGAAAAACCTAAACTAAGAAATGGAAAACTAGTCTAAAATCCTAACTCTGCATTGGCGTCCCATTTTCAGCGCAAGTACAGGCCTTTTATAGACAAAAACCCAATCTATAGGATCCCGGGGAGGTCGGGGGAGCAAACGCTCCCCCTAACTCCCTAACAATGCCGCGGAATCGCGGCTTTTGTCGCGTTTTCGCGGCCAGGGTGTGGCCAGATGGCCACACCCTGTTGGTGGGTCAGTCTGGGATATCCTTCTGCATTTATCTTCAGTTTGTTTCTTCGTTTGATTCCAGGATTCTGACGAAATGGCCTTGGATTCTTGGCTTTAACCGATCGATTATGAGAGGATTCTTCTCAACCGGTTTTCAACCTCTTGATTTTGCCCTGATTCAGTGAGTGCGAATTAATTCTGATTTAATTCAGAATTTTGGTGGGCTTTGGGCTCATTTCTCTTCATCTCCTTAAAGATTGGGCCTGCAAATAAATCAAACAATTAATTAGGACAATGCAAGCTTTTATTCTATAATAAGGATGGACATATGATATTAAATATGCAACATTAGCGACCAATCACACCCCCATACCTATCTTTTGCTCGTCCTCGAGCAAAACAACTAAACTATACTAAGGATTATTAGACCACTTTCGCAGGTCACGCGAATGCACTGAGCATGTGCAACAAGCCGTTAAACCTCTAGGTTTCCCCTAGAGGACGAGTTTTGTCTCGTGAGGGTTTTCAGCGGATTACACCCACAAAATCCATAAAGAAAGGGAAATAAAGAGTTAGTATTTTTGAAAAGCATTTTGAAAGAGAAAAATATTTGAAATATAATTGTAAGATCTAAGCAATCTATAAGTTATAGGAAGACTGAATTTTTCATTCCTAAACTTAGTCTCTATTCAAAAATTTGTTATCAATCAAGGTAAGGAGTTAAATTGTACTTCTCATCTAGTCTATTACTTTACCCTAAGTCATATGCAGTTGTGACTGTGAAAATTTTGACTAAGGGTTCTTTAACTCTAACTCTTATGCCTTATTTATTTATACATATATTTTTTTTTGGTGGTATTATTCCTTAGTTCTATTAGGCTTTCTAATCTGCCCATGTAACGAGCCTTTAATCGATGACTCCCAAACCAAACGGTCTTAGGGCACCGGGTGAGAAAACACCCCAAGGACTTAAGGACTCGAGCAAATAAGGCCACAAAACTAAGGACTTTATTATATGGACCACTTTTAGGCGTGAATACTTATGCTTTATTAGGCACAAATACCCAGCTTAATCAGAGGATTTTATATATTTTTTTTCTTAAACTTATCTAATCATCTTTCGCATAAATACTAAGGCTTGCTTAGGCCAAAGCACCTAGCTAATCAATAATTAGATTTGTTTATCTTTTTTTTTTTCAAACTTATCTAATTATCTTTCGCATAAATACTAAGGCTTGCTTAGGCCAAAGCACCTAGCTAATCAATAATTAGATTTGTTTATTTTATTTTATTTTTATATATATATAATTTTTTATAAGGCATAAGAATCTTTGTTTTTGAACCCTAAGTGTGTAAGTGTATGAAGTGTGCATATTTCATCAAGGTAAAGATCAAGACTAAATTACTTTGACAAATTTTCTTCCTAACCCTAAAAATCAAACAAATAATCATATTTTGACCAAGTATAAGAAATCCGAATTTAGATTTTCCTATTCTTAAAATTAACTTAATTTCTTACAAAAAATATGTCAAAATATTGTTTCTATTTTTCAAAAAGTTTTTAAAAGTAAAGAAAAACCTAAGTTATGTTAGACCCTCCCCCACACCTATCTCATGCATTGTCCTCAATGTATGAATTAATGCATAGATGCATGAAAAAGAAGAAAGGGAAGGAAAGTGTTACCTTAAGGTGGTGGTTCCGGTGGTGGTCTGATTGGTCCACGAAACGCGGCCCAATCGACTTTTCTTTGGGTTCGGAGGAACCCACCAACAATTTCTCTAATATAACCCATTAAAAAGATGTATCCATAAAGGATCTTTATTAAATATTTAACCCCATCTAATTTTCATATTCCATAACTAATTTTGGAGTCAAATTTGTCAACCATCTCGTCCCAGAAAGGAGTATGAAATGATAGAATGATTGACTTGGACTCAGGAAGTACAGGAACTAATACCGACTCAGGAAGGTAACTTAAGTCAAGTAAAGGTTCAAAAGTCGAAATTGGTTCAGGAATTGGGTCCAAGTCAAGAAGTTGAAACTCAAGTCCACATATATTTTCCAACAATAGAATGTGACCTAATATGGGTGATTCCAGTTCAGGAATGATAGGTGGAGGAATCAAAACTGACTCTAAAATATTACTCAAGTTTGGTAAGACAACAGGAGTCAATATTGATTCAGAAAGTTGAACTGGATCACAGATTTGAGAATCTAGGTCACATATCTTATTGAGTTCAATATCAAAAAATTGAGAACTTGCCAATTTGTCAATAGGACTTTCAAAATTGTATAATTGGTCAAGTTCAATATGATCCTCAAAGACAGGGAATTCAATTTCATGATGAATAGGCACAGGATCCAATGTTGACTCGGGAAAAGATTGAAATGAGGTGTAGATACCAGAGTCATTATTGAATCAGAAAGTAAAATTGAATCACTAAGTTCTAGTTCATGATCATATTCATTTTCAAGTTCTATTTCAGGCAAGGGATAACTTGCCAAACTATCAATTTCATTTGGAGTTTGGGCAAGTTCCAATGGTTGTTCTGAAATGGAATCTTGATTTTCAAAACTACATGACTCTTCGGCTCTAACAGAATGGTTAGTGACATCAGAACTGGTCAAACGGTGAGAACGTAGAGATTCGACCATCATATCTATGTCACGATTTCTAGCATTTTGAGCATGAGTCATGGCTTCAAGCATCTTTTCATAATTGATGGATTCATTGTTTTGATGAAAAGATGAAGTGTTGTCTTGGAAGTGGTAGTGAAATTGTGAGTCCATCAGATTTTGTGATTGTTGTTTGGACTCACGCATACTCCTTTCCAAAATTGATGGTTTTCTATTTTGGACTGGTGGAACTGAGTATGACTCTTGGGGATATTGTGGACTATGTGGATAAGGGGGACAAGTTGGTTGAAAATTATGCTCGGGGTAAGTGAATCCCCACTGACTCTGTGAAGAGTTGAAATCGTTATGGAAACTATAGTCATACGATGGGGGACATGGGTTATATTGATTCGGATAAGACCAATCCGGCACACTAGGTTGGTTAAAGTCATGATATGCCGGGTTGGTAATATCCGAAAAAGAGTTTGATGTGTAATATGGATTATTATAAAGTTGAAAAAATTGTTATCATAGGCCATATCACACAATGAAATACAAACAAAAAGAAAGAAAAACAAACAAATAAATAAACAAAGAAAAAGAAAAAAATTCTAACCTAAGTTAGGGTAGACCTATGACCTAGACGACTCCTAACTAGTTAGACTGTCCACGGGAGGTCCAATGCAGACTTTGACACAAGCTAATCAGCCAGGTCAGGGCAAGGTTGGTGGGAGGTTTTCCGTCAAAGACGTTCCTTAATTAAATAACCACCAACCTTCGGGCTTTCGGCCCTTAATCCCTTTCCTAGACACTGATTTAATAAGAGTCAACTTCCAACACCTTTCCCCCTTAGGATAATCTCCTAATTGAGTCCGAGGTGTCCCTAGGGCCAACGTCTACTCATTTTAAGTTAGGCTTGGGTTAGTGAGTGCTTGGAATCTGATTTTTGGGCTAAGGAAGGGTGATTAAATCCCCACCTTATCTTGTTAATAGGTGGTGCCCTTAAGATCAGTTTGTGCAAGTGTACAAGATAAATAAGATTCACTCAAAGCGATATAAATCAACCAAGAAGTGAGTCCTATGCTAAATGCAATGCATACGTACCTTGCTCCAGCACTCTTCAATAGTAAAAATAAATGAATTGAAAAGACACATGCCTAAAATGCAAACGTCTAATCAATTTTTTATCTTTTCAACAAATGTTTTACTGTTGATTATTAGCAGGCTTATGTGATGGCATATAAGAAAAAGTAAAGTTGCAGAAAACTACAATTTGCAAAGCAAGCAGCCCTGCAAAAAGAGCGTTAGTAGTCCACTCCTTTTTGTCGCGTTTTCGCGGCGTTGGCCGCGGATCCGCGGCAAAGCAGAGGGCACTTGGTCTCTGCTTTCTAGAGCAGAGGCCCAAGGCCACTTATATGTTACTGCAACTTTAATTTTCTGTTTTGCTTGCCCTTAACCTGCAACAGAGAAGAAAATTCGTTTAGTTCTAAAAAAATTTTCAAAAAAAATCAGATTTCAATAAAAATAATGTTACCCTCCCCGGCAACGGCGCCAAAAATTTGATTGAGGCTAAACCTGCACAAAAAATACGGAATAACAGAACTTAAGATTAGGATGTGCAAGTGCTCAATTCTTACCGCTATAGCAAGTGGCTATGCGGGTCGTGATCCACAAGGAGGGTTTTGCGATAGAAGCGTTTACGTTCTTTATTGAAATCGTTAAGAAAACAAAACGAAAGTTCTTCTTTGTTTCTTAAAAAGAAAAGAGAAAAAGAGTTATGTTAAAGTTAGAAGAAAATGAGAGATGAAGAAGGTGGAAAGAAAAGACTATTTACAAAGAAGGGAAAGAAAGCGACTATGTACAAATGAGTCGAAAATAAAGAGTTGGAAGAAGTGGTGATCTATACTAAAGAAATAAAAGAAAAGAAAGAAAGGAGAGTGAAGAAATACTTACCTAGTTTGATTGATGACTTACTTGGAAACCTGTGCATGTTCTACCTTTGTTTAGGAGGCGTTCAACGCATAGATCATAAGCCCGAGCTCAGTCCCCGTTCGCATTATATCATCAAGTTTAGCACAAGCATGAAGTGATACGTCTTGAGGAGGAGAATGTCTTCATGAACTATCGTTGGCACTCACACAATATCGTTATACTTGTGCTTTAGAATTCACTTGTAAACTCAACAAGAACAAACGAGGTAAAGTAGAAGAGGAAGACGAAAACAAAAGAAAATGAAAGTAAAGAAGAATACAAAAAGATTACCTTTTATTGCTTGAAACGATGAAAGAAAGGAGGAGGGTACATCGGTGTCACTCTAAACATATGCCTCTCTCTCTTACTTATATGAATCATCATCTAACCTAACCTTACATACACATTACATAAAAAGAAAAGAAAAACCTAAACTAAGAAATGGAAAACTAGTCTAAAATCCTAACTCTGCATTGGCGTCCCATTTTCAGCGCAAGTACAGGCCTTTTATAGGCAAAAACCCAATCTATAGGATCCCGGGAGGTCGGGGGAGCAAACGCTCCCCCTAACTCCCTAACAATGCCGCGGAAACGCGGCTTTTGCCGCGTTTCCGTGGCCAGGGTGTGGCCATTCCGCGGCCAGGGTGTGGCCAGATGGCCACACCCTGTTGGTGGGTCAGTCTGGGATATCCTTCTGCATTTATCTTCAGTTTGTTTCTTCGTTTGATTCCAGGATTCTGACGAAATGGCCTTGGATTCTTGGCTTTAACCGATCGATTCTGAGAGGATTCTTCTCAACCGGTTTTCAACCTCTTGATTTTGCCCTGATTCAGTGAGTGCGAATTAATTCTGATTTAATTCAGAATTTTGGTGGGCTTTGGGCTCATTTCTCTTCATCTCCTTAAAGATTGGGCCTACAAATAAATCAAACAATTAATTAGGACAATGCAGGCTTTTATTCTATAATAAGTATGGACATATGATATTAAATATGCAACATTAGCGACCAATCACACAGCGTATCACCCCTAAACCAATGGGCAAGTGAAAGTAACTAACAAACAAATTAAGCATATTGGAGAAAACCATCAGACAGAATAGAAAGGAGTGGTCCACCAAGCTGATAGATGCTCTATCGGTTTATCGGACTGCTTTCAAAACTGTCCTCGGTATGTCTACATCCGAGTGGTATTTGGGAAGGCCTGCCACTTGTCAGTGGAATTGAAACACCATGCTTTGTGGGCTATCAAACAATTGAATTTTGATTTGAACAAATCCGTCAAGCTAAGGAAGCTGCAAATTTTAGAGTTGGAGAAGATACGAAATGAAGCTTATGAGAATGCAAAAATAACAAAGAGTATGACCAAGTTCTTTCATGACCAATGCATACACAGAAAGAATTTTGTTCTTAGATAAAAAGTTCTACTCTACAATTCACTGGTTCACATCTTCGCGGGGAAGCTCAGGACTCGTTGGTCCGGGCCCTTCAGAGTGCGCACCGTCTTTCAACATGGTGTTGTGATAATTTTCGATCCTAAGAGTGGCGAGGAATTCAAGGTAAATGGATATAGATTAAAGTCATTCCTATTCACTGAACCAGAGTCACAAGCTGAACATGTCCTGGTTCTACTCGACTCATCTTACACGTGACCGTTTTCCATCACAAACCACAAATAAATCAAAAAAATTGTAAATACATATAACGATTAAGAGTTCTTTGTAATTATCCTTTATATATAAAAAAAATAATAACCCTTGTATACGTGTAATTATCCCTTTAACCTAGGGCTAAAATAGGAATTCTCTCTCCTCCTATTTAAACATCACCTCTTTCTTTCACCCGTGCCCTATTACTAAAACCAAGAACAGATCTGAGAAGAGGGAACCCAGCTAAGCTCTCTCCCAAAAAACCCTCCCTTCTCTTCGCCAAAAGCCGCGGCCAGCCTGTTCTGGCTTTTTTTTCACAGCTGTCTGGGAGAGACAGTCGTGCTGCCAAGTTCTGTTGGCCCAAAGGCTCATCACTCTAGTTTTGATGATGATTAACTCATATAGTTATAGTTTACTAATGATCTTGTGCTTAATTAGTTTCAGATATTTGATCAAGATCTTAATAAGTGTTTGGCTTCAACAAAGGAGTTTTGGAGGCTTCAACAAAGGAGTTTTGGAGCTAACACATGTAGATTCAAGAGCTCGCGCGTCACGATCGCATCTAGCACTCGGTTGGAGTCAAGCTCTTCGGATCATGTTTGGATGGAATCGACTTGGAGAAGGAGTTCTACAAGAAGACCTCGATTTATTTAGTTTAGTTGTTTAGATCTTGTGTAAAGATTAGATAGTGTTGATATGCTCAAGTTCATACACACACACACACACACACACACACACACACACACACACACACACACAAGTTTAAAGTTTGGTTTTTGGTTTAACTAGTTTTGGATTTCATGTCAGAAACATAGATATATCAATTACATGTATATTGGATTCTATCCATATACAATATGCTTCAAATTATTTCAATATCATGTTTTTGTATCCATATGAGTTTTGGAGAAAACGGTTTTCCGTTTCAAAATTTGGTTTTTGGAAAATACGATTTTTATTTAAAGGCCAAATTTCAATATCACAAAAATGGTTCAAATAGTTTGTAATATGTGTTGATTTTTAGTCACACATGTTTGGTATTCAAAGATCTTATAAGAACTTATTTTTGTGAAATTTATGTGATTTTATGGGATTTTATGAAAGTTAAAAGGACAAGTTTTTAATCTCAAAAATTCAGCCAGACCACACTGGCGGTCGACCGGACCAGGGGTCGGTCGACCAGATTGGTCGACCGATGTGCACGAGAACGTGCACATGGCCAGCCTACTCGGCCGGTCGACCGCGCGGTCGACCGATGATTGTTCTACATATTTACATATTTTACCACTTCCATACTATGCATTTTGTAAATAATATGTGATTTCTTACCCATTTTCTCTCTATTTTTACAGGTCCACAACTTAAAAGAGAAGAAGCCAATTAATCACTTTAATTAGCAATAATTAAAGTAATTAAATCCATAATCCCAAAAGAACCAAGATTTAAATTTGGATTCAGTTGAGATCCGCGCGCCCATTGAAGATTCCAGAAGGCCACGTGGCTAACCAACTAACAAGAAGATTGTAACAGAAAATCTGGGCTCAACGGCCCAGATTTTGCCGCAAATCTCGGGATTTTCCCGCGGATCTGCGGCCGTTTGGAGGCCGTTGGAGCCCGGATTTTGTGGTAACGGCCAGGACTCTCGAAGCTTCTCACTTATGGCTATAAATAGAGGACCAGAGCTGCACACGAAAGAGAGAGAAGAGAGAGAAGAAAATAGGGAAAAATTCTTGTATTTTTGCTTTCTCCTAGGTTTTTAGACTTCATCTTCTTCCTCCTAGAGATCTTGACAAAGTGAGAGAGAGAGTGCTATTTGAGAGCTTGTACCAAGGAAGTGACATTCTTGTGGCCAAGGATTAATCAAAAGAGCTCCATTCATCTCTTTGCAAACTCTAGTATGCTTTACTTTACCTTACTTTAAATTCTTGCTTTGATTCTAGTTCATCTCTATTGCTTGTGTTTTGTTGCTTTACTTCATGAATAGTTGTGTTGTTTGTAGTGTAATGGCTAGCTAAATCTTTATTGCATGGCTAGCTAAGAACTTGCCTAGCTAACTTCTATCTCCTTGGATGATGCTATCTTTATACTTGCATTGTGATTGTTGGCCCAAAGGCCCATCACTCTAGTTTTGATGATGATCAACTCATGAAGTTATGATTTCTAATGATCTTGTGTTTAATTAGTGACAGATTCATTATCAAGATCTTAGTAGGTGTGGAGCTTCAACAAAGGATTTAAAGTCAAGTTGGAAGCTAGCACCGGTTGATTAAAGAGCCTATGCATCAAGATCACATCTAGAGATGAGCTCGGTGGATTGCATGTGGACCAAGTCAAGAAGATGAGAAGACTTCAAGTGAAGACTTCAAGAAGATGAAGACTTGAGTCTAGGTTTGTTTTTATAAGATTTATTTTAGATAAAATGTAAAGGATAGAATAGTTGGTGGATTGCTCAAGTCTATATCACACACACACTCTTGATAGAATGATTTTCATAAAAGATTTTCCTAGTTAAGAAAAGATTTTTATTTGTGATAAAATACAATTTGGTTTTTGGTATTCATGTATACATATCTTATATCCAAAACCATGTTTAGAGCCTTATGTCAAAAACTAGATATTCATCTTATTTGTGTAGTGGATCATATCCATACACACTATGCTTTAAAAGTATATCTTGTTTTTGTATTTGATGAGATTTTCCTTATGACAAAATATCTACTTTGGGTTTTGGTAATTTCTTATATACATATCCTTTAACCAAAACAAGTTTAGTGCTTTATGTCAAAAACTAGATATTTCATCTTGATTGTGTGGTGGATCATATCCATACACACTTTGCTTTATAAGTTCAAAATATCTTGTTTTTGTATTTTGTGAAGTTATGGAAAAACAAGTTTTAGAAAAACATATTTTTAGAAAAACAGTTTTTATTTTGATTGAAACTATTTTTCTGGATTTACTGTGAATTTCTGGGATTTTTATTAAGTTAAAAGACCAATCTTTAATCCCATTTTTCTGGTTCTGGCAGTTCTGATTTTTCAGAACTGACAGTGGCCGGTCGACCGGGTCGGTCGACCGGACGTGCACGACGTGCATGCCAGTGTGCACTGGAGATCGGTCGACCGAGCCGGTCGACCGCTTCAGAGAGCTTTGCTCTCGGGAATTATCGGTCGACCGGGCCGGTCGACCGACTGAGAGTTTACTCTCTTCTCCAGTTGCTCGGTCGACCGGGCCGGTCGACCGGAGGCTGCAACGGTCGGATTTTTGACCGTTGCCGGTCGACCGGTAGCTCTGACAGAGCCCAACGGTCAGATTTTTCTGGCCTCTATAAAAGGGAGTTTTGTCATTGTTTTGAGCCAAGATTTTAGGAGAGCTTTTGTCTAGTTTTTCTGATACTTTTAGAAGAGTTTCTCCACAATATTTGAGAGCAAATATTTCCTATCTTAAGGAAAGTTTTATCAAGAGAGTGTTAAAGTGATTTCTTGAGTTTTCCATCAAAGCTTTCTTTCCTTGTTTTTCTCACACTACACTTGAGCTTCCATTGTATATCTATCCTATAGGGAGAGTGTTGTAGTGAGTTTGTAATTGGTGATCAAGTGTTAGATCACCAAAGAGATTTCTTTTGTATTTGAGGAGACGGGCAAGTGTGCTCGTTGGTGGTTAGAGTTCGGTTGTGAACTCTTGGTGGTTTGAGGTGCGGCCTCGGCGAGTCGGTGAACTTGCGTGTGTAAGGGACTTTGGAGTCCGAGAGCTTGTAGGTGTTGCGGCACCGAGGAGAGATCCATTGGGATCTTGCATAGTGGAAATCCTTCGTGTGTCGAAGGCGGGGATGTAGAGCAAGTGTGCTCGAACCTCGAAACAAACCCTTTGTGTTTGCGATTGCTCACTCTTGCTCTCTTTCTCTCTTTGTCTCTTTTATATCTTGCATTACTTTCATTGTCTTTACTTTACATGCTTGATATACCCTTGTGCTTAAATTGCTATACTTGCTTGGGATTGTTGTTAACACTAGTATTCAACCAAGAGAGCCAACGCGGCACCTCAACCCATTCAAGGGGAATCTAGAGGAGCTTGTCCAGAGCCTCGCAAGGGGAATTCGGCAACACTCTTGTGTTATACATAAGTGTTTAATTAAAGAAGTTTAATTTGGTCATCTTAGTTTTAAATTCCGCATTATTTGTTCATAAGTGACCATTAGATTCGCCATCACCTATTCACCCCCCCTCTAGGTGATCTTTCAGTGATCACTTCTATAACTTACCAAGAAAGTAGAGTTGATTTCTCTTGACAATTGCTTGATCATACCACCTATGACTCATGTGTGCCTCATTTAGAGCCTTGTCTAGAACAAGAGCCTTTGATGGAACATGAAGATGGTTCACCTACATATGCTACTTGTAAGAACAACTTCCCTACTTCAAGCTACTAGTTGTTGTTATGTCTTGAATGTTTGAATGAACGTTGTATCTTCTTTTTAGCATCCTTGAGTGTCACTTCTAGATTTCATCAATTGAACATCTATCTAAGAGAGCCAATGACTCATTGTGAGGCTTCAAGCTAGAACAAGAGAACACTCATCTTCAAGAAGGTAAAGAACTTGAACAAACAAGCAAGTTATATCAATTGCCAATGAGTCAATACGAGGCAATAAAGCATCACCATTGAGTATAGCAAGTTAGCAATGAGGTAAAGTTGGCTAGCCATGTATCTTATCATCTAAAAGTTTTTCCAACACTTTCTTTACTAGTTTCTCTTTCTTTACAACACACTTCACTCAAGTTCTTTTTGGTTTCTTTTTCCATAATTCACACAACCACAACTTCTTTTCTTCTTGCACTTGTGTAATTACATAGAAGAATCTTCGTCTTCTTGCTTCACTTGAAAACCGTAACGCTTCCATCGCTAGCTCTCCCGGAAGATCGACCCGGTATAGCCACTTACTATATCGGAGATTGGGAAGGGTAAATCAATCTTTAAATACATTTGTGAAGTGGAATTAGCACCAAGGTGGATTCTAACCTTCATCTCTTTGTTACATAATTGTGCTAATACTCTACACAACTCTTTCCCAACCAATTTTTGGCGCCGTTGCCGGGGAGAGCAACGGTTTTTGGTTGAAAAGTGAAGAACTAATACGAAGTCTCTTCTCTGTTGCAGGTTACAGGTTGAAGAAACAGCAAATCTTGCATAGCAGTGACATATAAGCGGACCTGGGCCTCTGCTCTCGAAAGCAGAAACCAGGATCCCTCCAAATTGCCGCAATTTCTGGGCTTTTGCCGCAGATTTGCGGCAAAGAGGAGATCACTACTGACCAGTTTTCTGCAGGGCCTGCTTCTCTGCAAAATACAGCTGCTGCTATATTTTAAATCTTGTTTGCTTCACCTGATATCTGCTAATCAACAGTAAAAAACTTGTTGCAAAGTTAAAAATTGTTTAGACATTTGCATCTCTAAGGCACGTGTCTTTCAATTTCTTTACTTTTACTGTTGAAGAGTGCGTGGGACAAGGTACGTAAGCATAGCATATAGACTAGGACTCACTCATTATTTGATTTAATTACGCTTTGAGTGAACCTTGTTTGTTGATATCATACACTTGCACTAATTGATTCTAAGGGCAAATCCCATAAAAAAAGATAAGGTGGGGATTTTATCACCCCTTCCTTAGCCCACAAACCATTTTCCTCACGTACTCACAATCCTAAGCTTCTAATTAAAAATTGCTAGACGTTGGCCCTAGGGACATCCGGACTCACTTAGGAGATTATCCTAAGGAGGAAAAGTGTTGGAAAGTGACTTTTGTAAAATCGGTGTCTAGGAAAGGGGTTGAGGGCCGAAAGCCCGAAGGTTGTTGGTTACTTAATTAAGGAACGTCTCTGACGGAAAACCTCCCAACAACTTTACCCTTCCCTTGCCGATTTGCTTATAGTCAAAGTCCACACCGAACCTCCTGTGGACGATCTATCGTTAGGAGTCGTCTAGGTCCAGGAAACCTAGAAAGCTTGGATTGATTTTTTTTCTTTATCTTGATTGTTATTTTTTATTTTTCTCCTGTGTGATTGGTGCACGTTGATTGTGTAATTGTATGCAAGAGTGGTATCGAGATCCGAATTCTGCTAGGCTTGTAAGAACTTCTACACTGCCACATACACTACCACTCGACACAATCATGACTACCAACGTGTCGTTGCAAGACAAGTTCTATCCTATCCGCACATCACTTCCATCTTGTATTCTCCTCCCGAACACTAATGGAAATAATTTTGAGTTGAAGCCCCAGTTCATAAACACACTTTCACGATTCCATGGCCTTGAATCTGAGGATGCATACTTCTTCATCCGAGAGTTTGAAGAAGTATGCCTTATAATGAGGATTTCCCAGCTTACCGATGATGCTGTCAGACTTAGATTCATTCCCTTTGCACTTAAGGATATCGCTAAGAAGTGGCTTTATAATCTCCCAGTTAGCTCGATTTCTTCTTGGGATGATTTCGTTAAGGTCTTTCTTAAAAGTTTTATCCTATCCATAAGACAGCCATTATGAGGAAGAATATAATGCAGTTCAAACAAGAAGCCAATGAACCGTTTTGGAAGTATTTTGAGCGCTTCAAAGACTTAGTAGCCCTGTGTCCCCATCACGGTATAGAAAAATGGCGCCAGTGCCAGATTATCTATGATGGGCTTGATTATCAGACTAAGACGCTCCTTGAAACCATGTGTCAAGGAGAATTCTTAAAGAAGGATGAAGATCAGGGTTGGGATCTTTTTGAGGCCTTAGCGGAAAAGACAATCCAGTGGGAGTCATGTCCTGAGAAACCCACACCCACAACTTCCAGAACTGGTTTACATTCTATAGGATCCTCGATAGCTGCAGAAGCTAAGATAACACAATTAATGAAGAGGATTGAATTGCTAGAGTCCAGGGAAAACTCTGCTGTAAATCAGGTCAACCCATCACCTGTGGATAATCCGGGTTGTACCTACTGCCATGATCTGAATCATCTGTTTGAGGAGTGTCCAATTTATCAACTCAAATGTTTCAGGAGAGTACAAATGCCGCATACACCAGACCCACTTACAATCCTTACTCCAAAACCTATAATCCTGGATGGCGTAATCATCCAAACTTCTCTTGGAGTCAGTCTGGACCTGAGCAGCTGAGACAACCATTTCCACAACAATACCCTGCTCAGTCCCATCCATCGACTTACCACCAGAACCCACCAAATGTTCATTCATACCAGAGCGCCCCAAGATTCCAATCCTATCAAAATCCTGTGCCATACCAAGCAAATTTTCAACCCCAGTATCAACAACATCCACCACCCAATCCTTCAGACAAGAAAATTTCTGAGTTGGAGAAAATGATAGAGACCTTATCTAAGACCCAAGCTGCAATGATGAACAATCAGCAGCAGGACATGAACAAATTGCAAATCCAGATAGGGCAGTTGGCTAACTCTTTTACTGAAAGGCAAAAAGGAATGCTGCCTAGCCAACCGGTACCAAATCCCAAAGCCCAATTTCCTCTGCACGAAGTTGAAGACTTGGGACCCAGCCAAAGCCAATGTCAAGCCATTCAAATCCTTAGGTCTGGGAAACATGTAGATAATAAGGTTTCGAATCATTCTCCCAAATCTGTGCCAATGCCACCACCTTCTGTTCCAATCCAACCATTGCAAAATAGTCCTTCTTCAAGCACACAACCATCCACTTCCCAGTCAAAAGGAAAAGAGAAAGTTGATGAGCAAACATATAAGCCTGTTGTCCCATTCCCAAATAGGCTTACAAATCATAAGATGAATGCTCACATGGAGAAGATAAGAGAGATATTCAATCAAGTACAAATCAATGTCCCTCTCTTAGATGCCATTCAACAAGTCCCATCCTACGCCAAGTTTTTGAAAGAAATGTGTACTAAAAAGAGAAAGCAAATGTCCCTAAGAAAGTCTTTTTGGCTTCCAACTTAAGTGAACTGCTCAATGGTCTGATCCCTGTGAAGTACAAAGATCCAGGGAGCCCTACCATTTCTTGTATCATAGGGCAGACCACCATAAATAGGGCTTTGCTAGACTTGGGCGCGAGCATCAATCTTCTCCCCTTTTCCGTCTATCAGCAGTTAGGGTTAGGCAACCTTCGTCCTACCCAGATGACAATTCAATTGGCTGACCGCTCTGTAAAGATTCCCAAGGGGAAATTACAGATGTTTTGATACGGGTCGGGGAATTCATTTACCCCGTGGATTTTGTTGTTTTAGAAACACAGCCCGTACAAAATCACAGAGCGCAAACACCCGTCATTCTCGGACGTCCTTTCTTAGCCACTGCGAATGCGATAATTAATTGTAGAAATGGATCAATGCGGCTGACGTTCGGAGATATGACGAAGGAGGTGAATGTCTTCCATCTAGGGAAGCAGCCAAGGGATGTAAGCAATGAGTCTTTTGATGTGAACTTGATTGAAGGATTGACCGGTGAACATGTGGAGGAAATTGAGTATGAGTCTGAAGAAGAGTTTGAGTTGGAGTCGGATGACCTAACTCTTGATCAGATTGTTGGATCAACTGTTGAAAGGACTACTAATTCCACACCTATTCTTCCCTTGCACCATGAGCAACCTGTTATAGATCCTGTCCCTTCTTCTGAGCTTAAAGCTCTTCCCAATCATCTCAAGTACAAGTACTTGGATGAGAAGGAATCCTTTCCGGTAATCATTGCATCAAATCTTACTGAGCAACAAGAAGAGGACCTTCTGACTGTGTTAAGGGAAAATAGAGAGGCCATTGGTTGGACCATGGCTGATATCAAAGGGATTAGTCCTTCCATTGTTCAACATAGAATTCATCTGACGGAAGATGCTAAGCCGCAAAGAGACCCACAGCGGAGACTTAACCCCATTATGCAAGAAGCTGTTAGATCTGAGATTTTGAAACTATTGGACAATGGGATTATCTATCCCATATCTGATAGTCAATGGGTAAGTCCAGTCCACACTGTGCCTAAGAAAGCTAGATTTACTGTGGTGGAGAATGAGAATAAAGAATTGATACAAACACGTCTTCCAACGAAGATTCGAGTTTGTATTGATTACAGGAAGTTAAACACCGCCACACGTAAGGACCACTTTCCACTTCCATTCATCGATCAAATGTTGGAGAGATTGGCGGGACACGAGTATTACTGTTTCCTGGATGGATATTCAGGATATAACCAAATCCCAATCGCTCCCGAGGACCAAGATAAGACTACCTTCACCTGTCTCTTTGGAACATTTGCTTACCGTAGGATGCCCTTCGGCCATTGCAATGCTCCAGCAACGTTTCAACGTTGCATGTTGAGCCTGTTCTCGGACATGGTGAAGAAATTTTTGGAAATTTTCATGGATGACTTTTCAATTTATGAGGATTCTTTTGAGCAATGCTTGTACCATCTGAAGCTGGTTTTACAATGATGCATGGAGAAAAATTTGACACTTAACTGGGAAAAGTGTCATTTCATGGTCAAGCAAGGAATAGTACTTGGGCACAAGGTATCACGAATAGGAATCGAGGTGGACAAATCTAAGGTGGAAGTCATAATGAAGCTCACTGAACCACAATGTTTAAAGGACATTAGATCATTCTTAGGGCACGCTGGTTTCTATAGAAGATTCATTCAAGGGTTTAGCAACATTGCAAGACCTTTGACAAATCTCTTAGGGAAGGATGTACCCTTTATCTTTGATGAAGAATGTCGAAAGTCATGGAAAGAGCTTAAAAGTAGACTTGTCTCTGCACCGATCATATCTGCACCAGATTGGACCAAGCCGTTTGAGATTATGTGTGACGCCTCTGACTTTGCTATAGGCGCTGTTTTAGGACAGCGTATTGATAATAGGCAACACGTGATCTATTATGCTAGCAGAACGCTAAACGATGCCCAACTCAATTACACGACCACTGAAAAGAAATTTTTAGCGGTTGTATTTGCGTTGGAGAAATTCCGTCAATATCTGCTAGGGTCCAGGACTATAATTTTCACTGATCACTCCGCCCTTAAATACTTGATGCAAAAGAAGGATGCTAAGGCAAGACTGATTCGTTGGATACTTCTTTTGCAAGAGTTTGATTTGGAGATAAAAGATAAAAAGGGCGTTGAGAACGTAGTAGCAGATCATTTGTCAAGAATCCCGAATGCACCTAAAGAGAGAATACCGATTAACGATGATTTTCCTGACGAGCATATTTTTGAGATATGTGGAGAGCCCTGGTATGCTGATATAGTGAATTACCTTGCTACCAGGCAAATACCTTCTCATTAGTCAGGACAAGAAAAACACCATTTTCTGCGCCAAATGCGGTTCTTCTTTTGGGATGAACCGTATTTATTTAAATACTGTCCTGACCAAATCATACGTAGATGCCTTCCTGAGGATGAACATCATAGCGTTTTGACATTCTGTCACAAGTTAGCTTGCGGTGGACATTTTGGTCCACGAAAAACTGCTGAGAAAGTACTCCAGAGTGGATTCTACTGGCCCACTCTCTTTAAGGATGCATATAATTTCTGCAAGCTTTGTGACAAGTGTCAAATGACGGGTCGCATCACACAAAGAGACATGATGCCCCTCACACCCATCTTGGAAGTCGAAATTTTCGACCTCTGGGGCATCGATTTTATGGGACCCTTTCCTCTGTCCTACGGTCACCAGTACATTTTGGTAGCCGTAGATTATGTTTCCAAATGGGCTGAAGCTATTCCAACACGGACAAATGACAACCATGTTGTCATTAAGTTTTTAAGAGAGCACATCATCTCTCGCTTCGGAGCCCCCCGTGCGATAATAAGCGATAATGGGAGTCATTTTTGCAATAGGGCTTTTGAAGCCTTAATGCGTAAATACTCTATCACTCATAAGTTGTCCACGGCTTATCATCCTCAAACCAATGGGCAAGTTGAAGTTACGAATAGACAGATAAAACTCATTCTGGAGAAAACTGTAGGACAGAACCGTAAGGATTGGTCCATCAAACTAACTGATGCCTTATGGGCATACAGGACCGCTTACAAAACTGTCCTCGGTATGTCTCCATATCGAGTTATATTTGGGAAACCTTGTCACTTGCCCGTTGAGTTAGAACACCGTGCAATGTGGGCTTTAAAGCAGCTGAATTTAGATTTGGATAAAGCCGGTGTTCTAAGGAAGTTGCAGCTATCCGAGCTTGAAGAATTAAGAAATGAAGTATACGACAACGCTCGGATCACGAAGCACAGAGCCAAGCTGTTTCACGATAGATCCATTCAAGGAAAATCTTTGTTCCTGGACAGAAGGTTCTGTTATACAATTCAAGACTCCACCTTTTCCCTGGTAAGTTGAGAACCAGGTGGTCAGGGCCTTTCATTGTTCACAAAGTCTTTTCCCACGGTGCAATTGAGATTCTTGACCCGACTAATGGCAACATATTCACTGTGAACGGTCAACGTCTAAAGCCATTTCTTACCACGGAAATCATGTCACACGAAGTTCACGAATTGGATCTTTTCGATCCAGTTTATTTGTGACAATTCCATCTGTATAATTTCCCGTGCATTTTTCCTGCATATCATTTGGGATCACACTTGTAAATAATTTTCCACTTTTTGTAAATAATAAATAAAAAAATAAAAAGAAAAAAAATTAGGGATTTTTGTGCTTATAAAAGTTTCACATTCCTAGGATTTTCTCTTCCCTAGGATTCCATGCATTTCCAAATTCCTTTGACCTAGGGTTGTAATTATATCTTTGACCTAGGGATAAATTTGGAAATCCCATTTTCATTCCCCTATAAATACTCTCCTCACTTACTTTTCTCCCTAAAACGCAGAATCCCTTCAGATCTGAGAACCTCTTTCAAAAGCCAACCTCTGCAAAAATTCTCTTCCCCAGATCCTTCAGATCTGCCGCAAAAAGCTCTGTCTGGCCGAGATTCCACCGCATTCTGGCCATCTCTGGTGCCCAGAAAAATTTTGGTCGGCTGATTTTCTCTATTGGTAGCAGATCCAGAGCAACTCTTTCAAACTCTGTCCCAAGTGCCTTCTGCACTACTGTTTTGGATTTCCCCCTACGATTTCCGGGGGTGGTTTGCAATTTTCTCTCTCAAAATCCTTTGCTTTACAATTCATTAGCATATATGGCACCAAATTTATATGTGGAGAGGGATTTTTCAGTACTTATGAATGAAAGTGGGGGATATGGGCATATTTTTGTGGACAGAATACGTTCATGGAGTTGGTACTCTTTAGTTTATGATGACAGTGACCACAATACATACTATTGCCCTGAGCTTGTCACTACATTTTACAATGTAATTGATCCTGCATCTATACACCATGACACGTACCAATTTGTATCTCACATGCCATTTGGTGACATCTTTGTCACCATTCCACTTATTGCTCAATGCACTCATGTCCCCAGTTATCCCCACCATAGTGACCCTCTTCCATTAATAGATTACATGCCTATCATGGGGGCTCGCTGTACAATTCAGGATCGTGGGCTCAAAGCCAACACGACCTTTCGGAATGTACATTGCATTGGACGCTGGGTCCAACGCAACATTTTTGGAATTGAGCACCAATCTTCCTTTAACAGACCCGTGTTACAGGTAATTCATGATTTAATGACACACAACCACACGGTCTGTTTGAATAGGGCCATCTTCCGTGCCATTCTTGATAATTCCTCCCGCACTCGGGGTGCGAAGTATTCCCATGCCATTTTAATCACACGTCTGTGTAAACATTTCCTAACAGACGCTGTCTTTAATTCATTTGACCAAGTGCCTGTTACTGTAGAGAGGCCCACAAGCTCGTATAATAGCTGCTTGCACGCACTTTGGACACCTCTTGCTCAGCCTGAAAATGAACCTGTGGAGCTTGATTTGGAGGAAAGTTTTGAAGAAATTGATGAGCCCCAATTTTGGAGGCAAGAACCCCCCACTGATACACGAGCCTTCATGTCCACCATCTGGAAGGGCATGAAGAAGATTTTTAAGGGGCAGGTGCGGCTTAGGAAGAAGGTCGAGGAGCAATCCTCTCGACTAAGTAGTATGGAGGCCGCGTTGAGGAGAGCGCAGTCGGCTGGACCTAGCACCACCGCGGGTCCAAAACGACAGAGGGAGTAGTTTTGTCCTTTACCTATTTCATGCATAATTTCATATCGCATACATTGAGGGCAATGCATGAGATAGGTATGGGGGGTAGATGCTGACATAGGATTTTTCATTTTATTTTTAGGATTTTTCATTTTATTTTTAGGATTTTTCATTTTCTTTTTAGGTTTTTACTTTTCTTTGTAGATTTTCTATTTTTCTTGTTAGATTTTATTTTCTTTTAGAAAAATAAAAATATATATATATAAAAATAAAAACTTTTTGAAATAAGAGACAAAGTTTTGATCTATTTTTAAGAAAATTAAGATGTATCTTAGAAATTAAGAAAGCCTTAATTATGACATCTTAAACCTAGTTGAAATAATAGATCTTGTTTGAAATTATAGGCTAAGTAAGTAAAATTGGGGAGATATTTTTATCTTGAATTTTAGCCTTAGATAGTAAGCACTTCACACTTACACAATTTCTGGGATGGAAACAAAGACCTAAAATGCCATAAAATAAAAAAAAAGAATAAAACATCACTTATTAAGCTGGATAACTATGCCTCAAGAAGCATGGTTACTCACGCCTAACGGTGAAAAATATCACTCATTAAGCTGGAAAATTATGCCTCAAGAAGCATGATTATTCACGCCTAACGGTGATCAAAAAGAATAATCCCCTTTAGTTTTGTGGCCTTTTTCACTCGAGTCCTTTAACCCGAGGGATGTTTTCTCATCTGGTGCCCTAAAACCATCTGGTTTGGGAGTCATCGGTTATAGGCTCGCTACATGGGTGAACTAGAAAGCCTAAGAAAACTAAGGGAAGAAAAAAAAAAGAGAATAAATAAATGGCTTTATGGTTGGAGTTGAAATCCCAGAAATCTTCACTGTCACGGTGTGCATACTATCTAGGTTTTATGAAAGATAAAGTATTCAATCCAATTTTGAATTCTTACCTTAATTAAAACAAGATCTTGCATGGAGACTAAGTTTAAGGAAGAATGATTATAGGTGGACTTATGACCTTAGATCACTTATATTTTTGCAAAAATAGTTCGAAAACATGTCTCTCTTTCAAAATGCATTTTCAAAACACTAACATTTGTTTTCTTTTTTATGGATTTTGTGGGTGTAATCCGCTGAAAACCCTCAGGAGACAACACTCCTCCTCTAGGGTAACCTAGAGGTTTAACGGCTTGTTGCACGTGCTCAGTGCAATCGTGTCACCTACGAAAGTGGTGTAATAAATTAGTTAGGATTTTATTTTTCTTTCTTTTTCTTTCTTTTTGCTCGAGGACGAGCAAAAGCTAGGTATGGGGGTGTGATTGTTCTACATATTTACATATTTTACCACTTCCATACTATGCATTTTGTAAATAATATGTGATTTCTTACCCATTTTCTCTCTATTTTTACAGGTCCACAACTTAAAAGAGAAGAAGCCAATTAATCACTTTAATTAGCAATAATTAAAGTAATTAAATCCATAATCCCAAAAGAACCAAGATTTAAATTTGGATTCAGTTGAGATCCGCGCGCCCATTGAAGATTCCAGAAGGCCACGTGGCTAACCAACTAACAAGAAGATTGTAACAGAAAATCTGGGCTCAACGGCCCAGATTTTGCCGCAAATCTCGGGATTTTCCCGCGGATCTGCGGCCGTTTGGAGGCCGTTGGAGCCCGGATTTTGTGGTAACGGCCAGGACTCTCGAAGCTTCTCACTTATGGCTATAAATAGAGGACCAGAGCTGCACACAAAAGAGAGAGAAGAGAGAGAAGAGAGAGAAGAAAATAGGGGAAAATTCTTGTATTTTTGCTTTCTCCTAGGTTTTTAGACTTCATCTTCTTCCTCCTAGAGATCTTGACAAAGTGAGAGAGAGAGTGCTGTTTGAGAGCTTGTACCAAGGAAGTGACATTCTTGTGGCCAAGGATTAATCAAAAGAGCTCCATTCATCTCTTTGCAAACTCTAGTATGCTTTACTTTACCTTGCTTTAAATTCTTGCTTTGATTCTAGTTCATCTTTATTGCTTGTGTTTTGTTGCTTTACTTCATGAATAGTTGTGTTGTTTGTAGTGTAATGGCTAGCTAAATCTTTATTGCATGGCTAGCTAAGAACTTGCCTAGCTAACTTCTATCTCCTTGGATGATGCTATCTTTATACTTGCATTGTGATCACTTCTATAACTTACCAAGAAAGTAGAGTTGATTTCTCTTGACAATTGCTTGATCATACCACCTATGACTCATGTGTGCCTCATTTAGAGCCTTGTCTAGAACAAGAGCCTTTGATGGAACATGAAGATGGTTCACCTACATATGCTACTTGTAAGAACAACTTCCCTACTTCAAGCTACTAGTTGTTGTTATGTCTTGAATGTTTGAATGAACGTTGTATCTTCTTTTTAGCATCCTTGAGTGTCACTTCTAGATTTCATCAATTGAACATCTATCTAAGAGAGCCAATGACTCATTGTGAGGCTTCAAGCTAGAACAAGAGAACACTCATCTTCAAGAAGGTAAAGAACTTGAACAAACAAGCAAGTTATATCAATTGCCAATGAGTCAATACGAGGCAATAAAGCATCACCATTGAGTATAGCAAGTTAGCAATGAGGTAAAGTTGGCTAGCCATGTATCTTATCATCTAAAAGTTTTTCCAACACTTTCTTTACTAGTTTCTCTTTCTTTACAACACACTTCACTCAAGTTCTTTTTGGTTTCTTTTTCCATAATTCACACAACCACCACTTCTTTTCTTCTTGCACTTGTGTAATTACATAGAAGAATCTTCGTCTTCTTGCTTCACTTGAAAACCGTAACGCTTCCATCGCTAGCTCTCCCGGAAGATCGACCCGGTATAGCCACTTACTATATCGGAGATTGGGAAGGGTAAATCAATCTTTAAATACATTTGTGAAGTGGAATTAGCACCAAGGTGGATTCTAACCTTCATCTCTTTGTTACATAATTGTGCTAATACTCTACACAACTCTTTTCCCAACCAGACTGAAAGCACCAACTCTCGGGTATTGGCCGGTCGACCGATGGCTTGGCCCGGTCGACCGGGTGGTCGACCAGAGGCACAACGATCAGAAATATGACCGTTCGTCGGTCGACCGGGCAGTCGACCGAAAGGGAAATTCTGGCTTTTTCAGGTTGCCAACGGCTAGTTTTTGGAGTGGTTATAATACCCATCTCTTAGGTTGTTTTCATCAAGAATTTCAAGAGCAAAAATTTTCATCTTTACAAGTATTTTAGTAACAAGTTTTCAAAGAGTTTTTGGTTTAAAAGATTTATCTTTATTTATTTTCAAAGGTTAGAAAAATCAAAGAAAAATAGAGTATTTAGGATATTGGGTTTGATCTTCATTTCAGTCTTTATCTAACATTTTTCCAAGTATTTTTTTTTGTGTTTTGATTTCCAAACACCTTGTATTCTCACACTTGAGCTATCATCTCTATCCTATCAATAGGATCTTATTTTGTGGGAAAATTGGTTTGTGGTCTTTGTGATCACCAGGTTGTTTGTGGTCTACTAGGATCACCAAGTGTTGTAATCTCTTTTCTTTGAGTTTGTGGTATCCCTCTTGTGTAGAGGTGATTGTGGAAGAGTTTTGGTTTGTTGTTATCCCTCTTGTGTAGAGATGATTGTGGTGGTGTTTGGCTTAGTGCCTTATCCTCTTGTGTAGAGGTGATTGTGGTGGTGTTGGGCTTAGTGCCTTATCCCTCTTGTGTGAGGTGATCACTGTTTGACTTAGTGCCTTATCCCTCTAGTGTGAGGTGATTGTTGTTGTGCCTTGCCTCATGTGTAGAGGTTGTTTTGTTAGAGAGAGGAGTTGTGTACTCCTAGTTTGTATTTGCCAAGCCTCGGTGGAGGTTCCCTATGTGGGAAGTCATGTGTGGACGTATAGTGGAAATCCTTCTGTGTGAAGGCGGGGACGTGGCAATGGCTCGAACCTCGAAACAAATCTTGGTGTTTGCGTTGATCCAGCTATCTCTAACTCTCTCTCTCTTTTATACCTTGCATTTTTCATATTGTTCATATCATACATATATGCTTGGTATTATTTTATGTGTGCCCATACTAGTGTTGAACCAAGAGAGCTTCATATAGCACCTCAACTCTTATCTAGAGAAATTTAGAGGAGATAGTCCAGAGCCCGTCACCGGGAATTCAGCTACACTCTTTGGTTATACTTAGTGTATTGCAATTAATTTTTAATTTCACATCATTTGTCATTAGATTAGCCATACACCTATTCACCCCCCCTCTAGGTGTATTTTTCACTTGGTATCAGAGCTTACGCTCCTGATATTAGGTTTAACCACCTAGGAGTGAGATCTTGGAATGCTAATCTATATTTGTATTTGCACACTTATTTGTTTACACACACACATGAATTTCATGACCCCTCCCATATTTGATGCTTCCAGCAATGATATATGAAAACTTAGAATGGGTGCCTATTTAAAAACCCTTGGAATACATGTTTACCTTGCTACTACCAAGAAATCTTATCTTGGTATTAACAAGCATATAGAAGCAATGCCAAGCCCTAGATGCACTAAAGCAAACGTTAAGCAAAGATTTTCTTTGAAATCACCTAGAGGGGGGTGAATAGGTGACTAGCTAATCTAATGGTGAATTAATGTGGAATTAAACTATTAATGCAAACTAAAAACTATTATGCACAACACACAAGGTATAACCTAAGAGTGTAGCCGGATTCCCCGTGAAGAGCTCTGGACTATCTCCTCAAGATTCCTCTAGATAAGAGTTGAGGTGCCGCTTTGGATCTCTTGGTTAAATACAAGTGTGAGCAAACAATCCCACGCATATAACAATATAAGCACAAGAATATATCAAACAGGTAATGAAGATGACAATAAGTGCATGCAAGATATAAACACAAGTAAGAGATAGAGAGAGCAATCGCAAAACACGGGAGATTTGTTTCGAGGTTCGAGCACCCTTACTCTACGTCCCCGCCTTCAACACTATGAAGGATTTTCACTAAAAACGATCCCACCGGATCAATCGGTGCCACAACACCTACAAGCGAGTTCACACTAGAACTCCTTTGGACTCTCTAGTCCCTCTCTTGTTCCCGCAAGAACAACACACGCAAGCTTGCCGAGGTTGCACCTCTACACCGAGCTCTCACTAGAACTAGAAATAACTTTAACCCGCAAGTCCGCCTCCTCAAAACAAGAATAAAGACTTTGGTGATCACAACACTTTGATCACCTAAAAACAATCTCACAATAACTCTCCTATAGGAATGATATAGCAATGGAAAGCTCAAGTATGTGTGAGAAAAACTAGGATGGAATATGTGGTGAAAACTCAGAAAATCACTTTTGAAAGCTCTTGATAAACTCTCCTTTTGATTTGAAAATATTGGCTCTTAAAAAGTGGAGAAAAACTCTGAAATAGATGGGAAAACTAGCTTGAAAACTCTCCTAAAATCTTGTAGAAAACAGTCCATGGGAACCCCAATTTATAGGCATCCAAAAACTAGCTGTTGGGGTCCAAATCAGCAGCTGACGCTGCTGTCAGTCGACTGCCCGGTCGACCGCCAATGGTCGATTTTTTGATCGTTGGAAGGTCGGTCGACCGGCCGGTCGACCGCCTTCAGGGCAATGGCCTAGCGGTCGACTGCCCGGTCGACCGGGCCATTTCCAGAGAGCAGACACTCTCTGGCGGTCGACCGTGCGGTCGACCGGCCCTGGCCGTGCACGTTTTGTGCACACGTCGGTCGACCGCCCGGTCGACCGACCTCTAGCTTGGTCGACCGTGCGGTCGACCGGCAGAAGCCAAAAACAGTATTTTGGAGATTTAAAACTTGGTTTTTTACCTTTAATAAAATCTCATAAATTCTCTAAAAATCTATAAAAATAAGTTCAGTAATATACTTTGATATACAAACATGTTTGAGTAAAAATTAAAACATGTTACAAACATTTTGAACTATTTTTGTAATATAGAAATTTTGGCTTAAACAAAAAACCGTATTTTTCCAAATTGATTTTTCCAATTGAAACCAATTTTTCCAAAACTCCTTCAAATATAAAAAACAAGATATTCTAAACACTTTTAAGGCTTAGTGTGTATGGATATGATTCACTACACATATATGATGAATATCTATGTTTTTGACAATAAGCACTAAATGGTTTTGGTAAAAACACATGTATATTTGAAAGTCCAAAAACCAAACCGGTAATTTTTCTAGAGCTAAAATCTTTTATGAAAATATATAGAAATCTTGTGTGTGAGTGTATATGATACTTGAGAAATCCACCAACTAATCTATCCTTTACATTTTATCTAAAAACAAAATCTTACTAAAAACAAACCTAGACACAAGTCTTCTCTTAAAGCTCTTCACTTGAAAATCTTCTCATCTTCTTGACTTGGTCCAAACCATGATCCAACGAGCTAGACTCCTCTTAAATACTTGATATGGTCTTGATGCACAAGCTCTTGAATCAACACGTGCTAGCTCCAAAACTTGACTTTAATCCTTTAATGAAGCTAAACACCTACTAAGATCTTGATCACAAATCTGAGACTAAATAAACACAAATCATTAGTACTATAACTACATGAGTTAATCATCATCAAA
>JAVJIF010024604.1:0-55759 GCA_038442645.1 Agave tequilana
AAAGGGGAGTTTATCAAGAGTGTTTTCAAAGTGATTTTCTTAAGTTTTCATCCACCATTTCAATCCTTATTTTCTCACACAACACTTGAGCCATCCATTGCTATATCTACATATAGGGATTTGTTGTGAGAGGATTTTTAGGTGATCAAAGTGTTGTGATCACCAAAGTTCTACTTTATACTTTGAGGAGGCGGACTTGCGGGTTCGCGGTGTTTCGAGTTCGTGTGTGAACTCGGTGTTTGAGGTGCGGCCTCGGCGAGCTAGTGGGATTTGTATGTTCTTGCGGGAACGAGAAAGGGACTAGGGAGTCCAAGAGCTTGTAGGTGTTGCGGCACCAAGTGATCCGGTGGAATCGTTTTTAGTGAAAATCCTTCATAGTGTTAAAGGCAGGGACGTAGAGCAAGTTTGCTCGAACCTCGAAACAAATCTCCTGTGTTTGCGATTGCTCACTCTCTATCTCTTACTCTTGTTTATATCTTGCATGCTTATATTGCTTTCATCTTTATATGCTTGATATATATTGTGAGCTTAATTGTTATATGCCTGGGGATTGTTTGCTAACACTTGTATTCAACCAAGAGAGCCAACGCGACACCTCAACTCTTATTTAGAGGAATCTTGAGGAGTTAGTCCAGAGCCCTTCACGGGGAATTCGGCTACACACTTGTGTTATACTTGGTGTTTAGTTTAAATAGTTTTAGTTTGCATCATATAAGTTTTAATTCCGCATTATTGACCATTAGATTAGCTCATCACCTATTCACCCCCTCTAGGTGATTTATAGTTGGTATCAGAGCCAAGTGCTCTTGATTTGGGTCTTACAACCTAGAGTTAAAGATCCTCATTTTATAGCTAATCACAATATTTGTTTACACGCGCCATGGACTTCATGACACCTCCCACCTTTGACATTCTTAACATCCAACTTGGAAGGTTAAGATGTCTTTATTCCTCAAAGCCCTAGGCATCCATGTTTATTTTTCCACTATTAAAGATTCTTATTGTTTAAATGGCAAAAATATTGAGGCTAACTCAAAAGCCCTACATGCTTTAAGATCTACCCTAAATGATGATTATTTATCTAGGGTTGCTAATCTTGATTCGGCTTTTATATTTGGAACACAATTCTCTCCCTCGGCGAAAAGAACAATACTACGCGGGGAGCGACTCGGATGTTGGAAGTGACACCTCCAACGTGTGCTACATGGTCCAAGGGGATAACCCCTTGAGGTAACTACCGAATCCGAGGTAGATGAAGATGTTGATATGTCATATGATGAGCTTACATCTTTTTGTCAACAACTTCTAGAAAAATATGACATGCTTAGAAAAGATAATAAGAAAATGAAAATTAAAATTGATTGCATGTCAAAAGAAAAGTATTCTTTTCAAACAAAATTTGAAAATGTTTTAAAAGAAAATGAGTCTTTTAAAAATAAAATTGCATGTTTTGAAAAAGAAAATGAAAGTTTGAAAAATGAGAATGTTTCCTTGATGTCTAAATTAAATGATCTTTGTGAAGGAAACACTAATTTGAAAAATAAAATTATTTTGGTGGAAAAACGAAAGGAAGTTGCTTTGCATGAAAATACTTCTTTAAAAAGAAAAAGTGTTGAAAAAGAAAAAGTAAATGTTTCTAAAAAGAAAAAGACTATTGATCATGCTCTTCATGTCACAACCATTGATAAAAATGAAATTAAATTTTTGAAAAATAAAATTGATTGTTTGAGCTCAACTTTGAGCAAATGTGCTTTTAAACCATTCTAGATTGGAGTCTTTGTTTTCAAACAAACAAGCTCCACATGTTCATGCACATCACCCTCATCATGCATATGCACATTTTGTACGTCATTATCACACACATACACATATGCATGCTAGAGTGTACAAATATACATATTGTGGTCGCAAAGGCTATTTAGCAAAGTTTTGTTTTGATAAGATATATCATATAAATTTTGCTAATAAGAAAAATGTTTGGGTTCCTTACAAGACTAACCCTCAAGGACCCAAAAGAAATGGGTACCAAAATCCCCACCTTGTGTTTTGATGTAGGTGCGGGCTCTCACAAAACGTGAGAGGGAAGGTGCCTTGGTGGTGGTTGCACATGGACTTGATGGACACATATTTGATGCACCGCTATCAAGGAGGTTTGGTGGGACAACCACCATGTTTTGGAGATTTGGAGTATAGTTCTTTGTTTTGGTAACTATCTCTAAACTCCTAGTTTATTTACATGCTTGTTCATATATGATATTTTTAGCATGTTCATATTTTATTTGTTTTGTACTTCATGTGGTAAATACTAGTTTAAATGTAGTTTTTATTAAAACTTGGATATATATATATATATATATATATATATATATATATATATATATATATATATATATATATATATATATATATATATATATATATATATATATATATATATATATACACAAGTAGTGAGTAACAAATTGATTCAATATGTTTGCACTTCATTGTTCATTTGTACTCACTATATGCACATGTATAGCCTAGTTTTGATGATTTCCTCATTTATACTTGTTTTGCCTATTTTCATGTTTTACTTCATGTATATGTATTGTGTATTCAAATCTAATAAATATACATGTATACCCCATGAGTCATTTGCCTTCATGCAATTTACATTATGGACTCTTTTCATGTTGGGATATGTATCCATATTGTTAGGTTTAGATAAATCATACATATACCTAGAAGTTTGTTCTTAAGATGAAAATGAATTTTTATGATTTTCATCTTTATATGAAAAATGAATTTTCATGATTTGTTTGATAAAATGATATTCATGTTTGTTTTTGAGTTTCATTGATTATCTTCATGGATAATGCTAATTATATGACTTTTGTGTACTCACACTCTATTGTGTTTATTCATGAGTTTGTTTCATGATTATTTTTGAGCCTTATAGATTTCGAGTGTCAAACTTTATGTATTTAGTATGTTTCGTGATAGACATATGTTTTGGTTTTATATTTTGAAGGATCTTTAACTAGTTTTTCAAAAAAAAATTACTTTAACTAGTTATTTATTCTTCAATTTGGTAGTGATTTTCACTATTAAAATATTTTCAAAACCCTATTTTTGAAACCCCTTCCAACCCCTTGATGGGTGGATGGATGGGCGATTATGCCTTGTAAGCTTATTGAAAAATCTTTTATCTTGTGCATATAATGGGTGGAAGATTATGAGTTATATACTCGATCTCAATTGGTATTTTCATTTTGTATATACTCATATTTTGGTTTTATATATGTATGCTTCACATTTCAAATAATATCAATTTCTTTTGGTATTTTCATTTTCATACATATATATATATGATTTATTTGTGCTCGATTCTCAAAAATATTTACTTGTTTAAAGCACAAAGTTTGTTTATGCTAAGCTTGATTAAATTCTTATTTTCAATTGGTATCTCAATTGATTGTTTAATAAGCTTATGCATTAGTTTTAAAATTGATATTTTTATTGATATCAAAAATATGCAACAATTTTCAATTGGTATCAATATGATTCTATTTTGATTAAAATTCAAAATTTGTAATATTTATTTACAATTTTACAATTGGTATCTTAAAATTTGACTACAAGTGGTACCTTAAAATTTTTTTTTGTTTATATGATATCTTAAAATTTGATTTACTAAGATATCTCAAAATCTGTTTTATTGAAAAAAAACTCAAAATTTGTTTTTAATAAGAAATATTAAAAATGTTTTGATTTATATTGCTTATATGCAAGGAGAGCTTAACATCTCTTCTACATATAGATTCATGTTGAGTGTATCTTATATTGAGGAGCTTGACAACTCTTTTTTATGTGGCACACATGTGTAAGGGGAGCTTCACATCTTCTCTTATGCATTGCATATTATGTGTTATGTGAATTAGGGCTTGTCATCCTTTCTTCATGTAATGCATGTATGTAGGAAAATTAACTTAGCGTCTTCCTCTTCATAAATGTATATCGCATATGTTCTCTTTTATTGATTTGTTTAATGTCACCCCTTTGTTGATTTTTGCTTTTGACAAAAAGGGGGAGAACATTTTTTGTTTTTACTTTAACCCCTTTGTTGATGATTGACAAAAAGGGAAGAAGTATTTAGTATATATGCATGTTTTTCTTGCTTTATTCATAAAGGGGGAGAAGTATTTATGTTTACATATATGTTTTGTGTTGCAAATAGGAGAAAAAGAATTTAATGAGTTTTATGTTTGATTATCATGTTTATCTCCTTATATTTGCATACATGTTTATGAGCCTTCATGGCATATTTATTTGTTTATTGTTATGCATGAGTTAAGGGGGAGCTTCCTTGGAGCTTTACTTTAATCCATGCATATATAACTCCATGAGTTTTGTCATCATCAAAAAGGGGAGATTGTTGGCCCAAAGGCTTATCACTCTAGTTTTGATGATGATCAACTCATGTAGTTATGGTACTAATGATTTTGTGCTTATTTAGTTTCAGATTTGTGATCAAGATCTTAGTAAGTGTGTAGCTTCAACAAAGGATTTAAAGTCAAGTTTTGGAGCTAGCACGGTTTGATTTAAGAGCTTGTGCATCAAGACCATATCAAGTACTCAAGAGGAGTCTAGCTCTATGGATCGTGTTTGGACCAAGTCAAGAAGATGAGAAGACTTCAAGTGAAGACTTCAAGATCAAGACTTGAGTCTAGGTTTGTTTTTATAAGATTTTGTTTTTAGATAAAATGTAAAGGATAGAATAGTTGGTGGATTGCTCAAGTATACCATATGCACACACACTCTTGATTTAGATATGTTTTCATAAAAGAATTTTTATTTTGGAAACATACAAAAGAGTTTTCATTTTAGAAAACTACCGGTTTGGTTTTTGATATTCAAAGTATACATGTCTTTAACTAAAACCATGTTTAGTGCTTATTGTCAAAAACATAGATACTTCACCATGTATGTGTAGTGGATCATATTCATACACTCTATGCTTTAAAAGAGTTTAAAATATCTTGTTTCTGTATTTGGAGAAGTTTTGGAAAAACCAAATTTTGGAAAAATACAGTTTTCGTTTTTAACCAAAATTTCTAAGTTACAAAAATAGTTCAAATTGTTTGTAACATGTCTTGATTTTGTTCAAGCATGTTTGATTTTCAAAGTATAATGTTAAAACTATTTTTGTAGATTTTTTTATGATTTTATGGGATTTTATTTGAGCCAAAATGACCAAGTTTTAATCCCAGAATTCCTGTCCTGGCTTCAGCTGGTCGATCGGACCGGTCGACCGAAGCTTGAAGCCGGTCGACCGACGTGCACAGACGTGCATGCCAGCCTTTGCTGGAGGGCCGGTCGACCGGAACGGTCGACCGGAACGGTCGACCACCAGAGAGGTCTGCTCTCTGGAAAGCCCTGGTCGACTGGGCCGGTCGACCGACAGAGAGATCTGCTCTCTGTTCCAGGGTCTCGGTCGACCGCTGCCCCAACTGTCAGAAATCTGACCGTTGGCGGTCGACCGGGCGGTCGACCGTCAGGCCAACCTGGCTCCAACGGCTAATTTTTCTAGCTCTATAAATTGGGGCTTTTGGGGGCTATTTTCAATAAGATTTTGAAGTGATTTTTGAGCTAGTTTGTCCAACTCCATTTAGAGGTTTTCCCACTTGTTTAGAGAGCAAATATTTTCAATCAAAAGGAGAGTTATCAAGAGTGTTTTCAAAGTGATTTTCTTGAGCTTTCCTCCACCATTTCAATCCTTATTTTCTCACACAACACTTGAGCCATCCATTGCTATATCTACCTATAGGGATTTGTTGTGAGAGGATTTTTAGGTGATCAAATTGTTGTGATCACCAAAGTTCTACTTTGTACTTTGAGGAGGCGGACTTGCGGGTTCGCGGTGTTTCGAGTTCGTGTGTGAACTCGGTGTTTGAGGTGCGGCCTCGGCGAGCTAGTGGGTTTGCGGTGTGTTCTTGCGGGAACGAGAAAGGGACTAGGGAGTCCAAGAGCTTGTAGGTGTTGCGGCACGAAGTAATCCGGTGGGATCATTTTTAATGGAAATCCTTCATAGTGTTGAAGGCGGGGACGTAGAGCAAGTGTGCTCGAACCTCGAAACAAATCTCCCGTGTTTATATCTTGCTCACTCTCTATCTCTTACTCTTGTTTATATCTTGCATGCTTATATTGCTTTCATCTTTATATGCTTGATATATATTGTGAGCTTAATTGTTATATGCTTAGGGATTGCTTGCTAACACTTGTATTCAACCAAGAGAGCCAACGCGGCACCTCAACTCTTATTTAGAGGAATCTTAAGGAGTTAGTCCAGAGCCCTTCACGGGGAATTCGGCTACACTCTTGTATTATACTTGGTGTTTAGTTTAAATAGTTTTAGTTTGCATCATATAAGTTTTAATTCCGCATTATTGACCATTAGATTAGCTCATCACCTATTCACTCCCCCCTCTAGGTGATTTACAGTATCAGTATCATTTTCATTTGTTGGTAGATCGCCATTGTTGGCTTAGGCCTAGTATTGATATACTGTGACCGGACTTGACCTTGTAACTGATATAACTGTGATAAATTTTAAAATATAAGTATATTGATCTTGAGGCTGACTGATTGATGATTGATGATTAGAGATTCATATTTTATATATGGTGTTTATCGGATAAATTATTGGCGACTATTTCGACTAGAATTCTTTTAGATATTGAGGACGTGTTAGACATGATATTAATTTATTGATAGACTGTTTTACCGATACATGGATATTCTGAATATAATACCCTTGAAGCTAGTGCATGCGTTGAAACTGACTTTTGCACTGTTTGGAACTATTATTTCTGGATTATCGCATTGGTGAGTTTGACTGATATAGTGATGTCCTTATGGATATTGACTGCTAGATGTAAGGGTGATCTAGATTCCATGTTGATTGAGGATGTTACACTTTTTAGTTATGATTTTGATTTATTTGGATATCGATGATTGAATAAATAGGAGTTCTTCATTAATAAAATGAATATGTGGACTTGAACCTGTCGGTAGACTCGGTTGGAGTGGAGTTGACTTGGGAATTGAGGAATAGGCATTGATTTAGTTGACCTGACCTGAGAGATCCTAGATAGATATCTGATATGTTACTTAATTTGGGATCTTGTGATTGACCATGATAGAGTGAGAGTGTGTAATAACCTTGATCGAATTGAAATATAAGGATTTGATTATGTGTATCAGGACATGAAGTATTTTAGATATTGGGATTTGGATATATCAGTGACTCAGAGAATATATATATTGATGACTTGAGGATCAGAGTAGATTGATAGGGAGAGACTGATTATTGATATATTGAGACGGCGGTTTATTATACCAGATAACTCGCTATGGATTAATACTTGATGTTCGTGATGACTATTGAAATTATGAGATTGGCGGATTCATTAATATTGTATTCAGTACAAGTATGAGATTTTGGGACGCTTACATATATGAGATTGTATATTGACTAGAGGTGTCTAGACTGTTACTATAATTATTCATGTTACTGAAAGTTACTGGGAAATGATTGTTTGACCGTAACACCCTGTACAGTCCTATTGTTCATTGTATACACGGTTACTGTTACTTGTCCACTGTTACTGATATTGTTCACCGTGTATACAATTACTGATTGACTGTTACTGTACTGTTATCGTTACTGTCACCGCATCATCCCAGTATTATAGGTAACATGAGTATTGATTTTTTTACTAAATTCAATAATAAAGTAATTGAACAACTTACACCGGGATTGGAGAAATTGATGGAGGAGACAACGTCTATATTTTGGGTGGACCTAGGATACAGGTTGCACAGCCGACTTACGGTTCCACTGCAGGGTTCCGGGGGATGACTGACATCCCATCTGTTTACTGTTCCACAGTGTTACTGTGAGTTTACTGTTCCACAGTGATACTGTGAGTACTTTTACTGTTACTAACTACCTGGCGGTAGGGCCTAATTCAGCGCCATGCATCTGGGCCGCGGTCCCGGGTATGTACGGGACCCACCTAAAGTATGGACAATGTCTCTTCTATTAATTTCAATAAACTTAGAACCCTGATTGACACGTGTAGTAGGCGTAGTATAGGATGCGTCTATTACAGGTGGCAATTGGTGTTCGCTGACATAATAAATGATAATGAACTATTATAATGTATTGTGACTGACCGTAATCACCTGATTGTACACATAGATTTATGACCATACCCATGACCAGATTATATACCAGACTAGTGACATATGATAGGTTACACCTCTTAACATCAGTTGTTTGTTTACAGTTATTTTACTTCTCTTTTATCTGTACACCTATTCATGTTATTGTTATTCAGTGTTTATTTATCATGTTATTTAGTGCTTGTAGTTATCTGTTATTATTTTGTGCACACTGTTTATATGCACGAGCAGTCCTCTTTCCACACACACTCACCAGGTCGCTTTCTGATGACCCTGAATTTGCACGTCCAGATATTGGACGCTTGTTTCTATTGGGCAGGTAATCGATGAGACTGTACGCCTTGCGAGGAACTGGACGCTCTCCCTTTTGATTATGGTATTCTTTTCTTTCTTTATTCCTGCTATTATTTTGATTCTGGTATATCACACTTGGCTTCTATTCTATTCCTTATTTCATTTTAGATCATGTGTAGCCTTTATATGTATTATTGCAGTGATCATTGATTATTATGGCTCAGATTTATAGCTTGTTCAGGTTAATTTAGGCTTAGCGTGTATACGTGGGGTATTTTCCTCTCGTATATACGTCGCCGACTCTCGTCGCGACTCCGTTTCCATGTATTTTGGGAAGTGGGGCGTGACAATGTGCTTCATTGAATATCTTATGTTTATTGCTATGCATGAGTTAAGGGGGAGCTTCTTTGAAGCTTAACTTTAATCCATGCATATATAACTCCGTGAGTTTTGTCATCATCAAAAAGGGGGAGATTGTTGGCCCAGAGGCCTTCCACTCTAGTTTTAATGATGATTAACTCATGTAGTTATGTTTACTAATAATCTTGTGATGTTTAGTTTCAGATACTTAACCAAGATATTAGTAGGTGATTAGCTTCAACAAGGTGTTTTGGAGCTCTTCACATGGTGATTCAAGAGCCCGAGCGTCAAAGTTCATACCCTAGCACTCGTTTGAGTCAAGCTCGGTGGATCACGGTTTGGATCGAGTCGACTTGGAGACGGCGCTCTACAAGAAGACTTCGGTACATAGTTTAGTTTATATTTTAGATCCATTTGTTAAAGATTAGATAGTGTGATATGCTCAAGTTCACAACACACACAAGTTTCATGTTTTGGTTTTCGGTTTTTGTTTAAACCGATCTTGGTTTTCATGAATAGATAGAATCAACAAGTTTACATGGTTTAATGTATATTAGATTTGTTCTATATGCATGTATGCTTCAACTATTTAAACAAACTTAGTTTGATAGTCTATTTCATGAGTTTGGTGTTTTGGTATTTTAACAAAACATATTTTTGGATTTAAAGTCAAAAACATTGATATATATCTTTCATGTATATTGGATTATATCCATATACTATATGGTTCAAGTTATTTCAAATATCATGTTTTTGTATTTGAATGAGTTTTGGACAAAACGAATTTCAATTCAAAAATTCAAGTTTTGAAAAATACAGATTTTGGTTTTGGCAAAATTCCCATAACATAAAAAGAGTTCAAAATATTTGTAACTTGGTTTGATTTTTACTCGAACAAGTTTGTATTTCAAAAAGAATATAAGAACTTATTTTTGGATTTTTAGAGAATTTATGGGATTTATTTGATGATTAAAAACCAAGTTTTTCAATCCTTTTATCAGCCTGCCAGGCCCTGGCGGTCGACCGACCGGTCGATCGGACCAGGAGCCGGTCGACCAGAGCGTTCGACCGGACGTGTACAAGAATGTGCACTAGGCCGTGTCAGTTGGCTGATCGACCGTGCGGTCGACCGACTGAAGGCAACCCACTCTCGGGTTGCCCCGGTCGACCGGACGGTCGACCGTCCAGAGAGCCGTTGCTCTCTGGTTCAGGGCCCGGTCGACCGGGCGGTCGACCGGAAGGCTCAACCGTCAAAAATTTGACCGTTGCCGGTCGACCGGAAGGCCAATTCTGGCCTAGTCAGCAGCCAACGGGCAAATCTGTTTGGGCCTTTATATACCCCATCTCTTGGGTGTTTTGAGGAAGAATTTTTAGAGCAAAAATTTACATCTTCCAGCAAGTTTTTAAAGAGTTTTTAGTGCTTAAAGATTTAATCTTTATCTTGTTTTTAAAAGGGTTGGAAAATCATTTGAAAAGAAAATTCTTTGGGAATTGATTTGATCTTCACTTTCAATTCTATCTAGAGTTTTTCCCTAGAGTTTTTCTTTGAGTTTTTGATTTTCAAACTCTTTGTTTTTTTCATACTTGAGCCATATCTTGCTATCCTATCTATAGGCTCTTTATTTTGTGGGAAAATAGGTCTGTGGTTGTGAAAACCACCAAGTTGTAAACTTCCTTCATTGTGATATCCCTCTAGTGAGAGGTGATTTATTTGTTATCCCTCTATTGTGAGGTGATTGTGAAAGTTGTGGTTGGCTCCCTCTAGTGAGAGGTGGAGATTGTTAGTTGGCTCCCTCTAGTGAGAGGTAGAGTTTGTGGTTGAATCCCTCAAGTGTGAGGTGATTGTTTTGTATTGGCTAAGTGCCTACCCCTCTTGTGTGAGGTGGTATTTGTGTTGGTTGTGCATTGCCTCTAGTGAGAGGTTGTATTCGGTTGAGAGAGGAGTTGTGTACTCTCGGTTGTATTTGCCCCAAATCCTCAGTGGAGGTTCCCTGTGTGGGAGTCCTGTGTGGACAAGTGGATTGGAAATCCTTCTGTGTGAAGGCGGGGACGTAGAGCTATGTGCTCGAACTTTGAAACATATTCGTGTGTTTTCGTTTGATCCATTGACTCTAACTCTCTCTCTCATTTATATTGTGCCTTGCATCATTTCATATTGTTCATTCATAAATTATATGCTTAGCTTGTTTGTGTGTGCCTCACTTGTGCTTAACCACGAGAGCTTCATATAGCGCCTCAGCTCTTATTCAGAGGAATCAAGAAGAGTTAGTCTAGAGCCCTTCACCGAGAATTCGGCTACACTCGTTGGTTGCATTAAGTGTTGTTGCAATTAAGTTTTAATTTCCGCATTTAGTTCATTAGATTAGTCGTACACCTATTCACCTCCCTCTAGGTGTACTTTCAATAATCTTATCTTCTAATCTAATTCCAAACCTTACCTAATTTCTTATTTCTTCTCCCCATCAACGAATCCAGCCGCCAACACCCCCATGCCATCCTTCTTGCCTCCCTCTCCCCCGGCTGCTGCCTTGACCGTACAACTCCGCGGCAACCCCTGGCGCACCACCGTGGTCATGCCCGACTTCCCCATAGCCCCTGCACTCACCCCCATGGCATCCAGAGGCAACAGCCTGGGCCTGCTCCTTGCCGCACAGCCCATTCACATGCATCCTCTTGCATGTGTATTGAATCTACTTCTCTCCCTCCATATTGCCGTGCCTAAAATCAACCAAGACAAGCCAAGCACCAATCTTAGCATCTTACTCCGAGCCATTTTCCGTCTCTTCGTGGATCGTCGTTGATCGCTGTCGACGAGCGCGAACGCACCCACGCCCTTCACGGCGAGACCCTCTATCCGACATCCTCCGTGACCCCAGACGCCTCCGCCGGAGCCTTCGTCAGAGCACCGCAAAACCTCCCTTGGCTGTGAGTTCTTCAAAACTGTGATTGATGCTAGATCATTATACTTCATATAATTTTTATTTTGATATTAGCTTGCTTTTTTATTTGTTTTTCCTATTTGTTTGTCAATACCTGTTAGTACTTCTCATTGACAACATCACTTGCTCTTCATTTGTCCTTGTGTACAAGTTCTTTGATAATTGAAATTCTATGTTCGTGATTTGTAGCTATTCTTTCACTATTGGCAAGCTATAATTCTTCTCTCCTCTTCAACTTTCATAGCAACTAGCAAGAACATAATGTTTTTCAAACGCTTTGCTTTCCTATTGGTGTTGCCAAACTTAGATTTAAGAGTTTCAGAATGCATGGGAATGTTTATTATGCATGTGTATTTAATTAAGTACATGCTTATGTTTATTATGTGGGTGTTTGGATATTTTTGTGAATATTACATGATGGATGCATGTGTGTGTTTGAGTGTGTGTGTGGAGTTGTCCGTGTGTGAGTTGCGTGCGTGAGGGTGAGAGTGAATGCAAGGTGTTTAATCATTTACATGAGCATGTATGTATGTATGTATATATTTAGATGTATATGTGGATGTGTGAGTTAATACGCATGTATGCATGATGTATGCTTGAGTGTATGCATGAGTGCGTATATGTATGTATGTACGTGGGTGTACATGTATGTATCGGCATGCTTGGGAGTGTTTTGTGTATATTTATATTTATTTGTTTATTCGGTTGCGTGTTACGGTGTTTCAGACTCGTTCGTGCAATCCGAACTCGGTAACGGGAGATCTGAATTTTGTGCTTATTATGGATCCGATATACAGGCGATTCGAAGACCGATCTATAAGATGACTCATAGAACAATGTAAGTTCGTGCAGTGAAGACTAGACAGTGATTCGGTTCCGAAACTGCATCATTTCATGTGAGTGTTTTCTTTTCCTTCTATAATTCTAATTTGTGAGTGTTTCTCTTCTTTCTTTTATTTTTATTTATTGTGTTGTAAGTGTTTGCTTTTATCTAAATTCCTTATTTACGGTTGTTTACATGTATTTGTGTTTTACTTTTTATCATTTCATGTGACTATCTGATGTATTTTACTAATGTGATTACCTGTATCGCTTCATGAGACGTCAGTGAACATTCACCACATTTATTTTGCTGATCTGAGTATTTATTAGCGTCATTTTATGTGTAGTTATTTAACAATATTGATTCAGGACTAGTGGAGGTATACCTTATACTGTGATACCTGACTGAATAATATTACACCTGATACCTGTTTTACATTGCATATTCATGTTTATCACTTTTACGGGGACCTTGGCATGATTATTATACTGCTACTAGACATCTGGAATTCTTGTACCCCTAAACTCCTGTATCCCCTTTACTCATGTCCCCTGCACTGTTACTCTGTTAATAACACGTCATACCGGTGTCCGGCAGAGCATGCCTGCGAGATGACGAGGATGTATCCCACGATCGTGCTAGCGTCCGGCGGATCCTAAATGGAACTAAGTGCCACACCACACACGTGGTGGGGGTCACCTCTTGAATCTGTGGGGGCCACCTCTAGAATCCATTCCCCACACAGAACAAAGTGTCACACGGAGTAAAGTGCCACACCACACACGTGGTGGGGGCCACCTCTTGAATCTGTAGGGGCCACCTCTTGAATCTACGGGGCTACTTCCTGGATCTATCTTTCCTCTTGCCTATGCCGCCTGGTGTTAGCGTGATAAGCATTCTCAGTGCATATTAACACACACACATACCTGTATAATGATAACGTCAGGAGCATATATTATTTGGTCTATCCCCTATTCGAATAATGGTACCCACAAATCGAAATTCGAATGAGTTTTACTGGAAGTGCGGGCTCCAGTGTGAACTATCGGTGTTGTGGGACGCCGGTGGGAAAGGGACAAGAATAACAAAGGACACTAATGATTATTATTGAATAACTTGAATGCAATCATTCATATTCTCCGGTTATAGTAATAAATTATTTAATCAGGTGTTATGCCCTAAATTGATATCCTGCCTTATGATATATGATTGTACACATGACCAGATTATATACCAGATTAGTGTCATATGCTAGGTTACACATCTTGACATTGGTTGTTTGTTTACAGTTGTAATAGTTGCCTTTTCTCTACATACTTATAGTTATTCAGTTATACTCTAGTTATTTGTTTAACATGTTATTTAGTTATCTTCTATCTGTAGTTTATCATATTGTTATATGTACATATTGTTTATAAGCACGAGCATTTCTCCTTTTCACACACACTCATTAGGTTGCTTCTAACGACCCTGGATTTGCACGTCCAGGGTTTTGGACATTTTTCTTATATTGTTCAGGTGTTTGTTGAGATCCTAAGCTTCACGAGGAACTGGAGTTTCTCTATTTTGATTCCGATATTCTTATTTTTCTTACCTTCTTGTTATTTTTTGATTCTCAGTATATCAGATTCAGTTGTTATTTCAGTTTTTATTTATAAGAAATCATGCGTGGATGCTTATATGTAATATTGTCGTGATCGTTGATTCATTATGGTTTAAATTTAAAGCTTGTTTTGGGTTACTTTAGGCTTAGTGTGTATACGTGGGGTATTCTCCTCGCATATATACGTCGCCGACTCTCGTCGCGACTCCGTTTCCATGTATTTTGGGAAGCGGGGCGTGACAATAAGAGTCACGGGATCCTTCGCTTCGCTCGGTCGGTTTTGACTAGTATACCGTTATCAGTGGTTCGAAACCGAATGACGGTGGAGAGAGAGGAAGATGTCGGTGAATTTGGAGGGAGGGAAGGGGGGAGAGAGAGAGAAAGGGTGATGCGACGAGAGATGAAGAGGGGGAGGAATTTGGAGGCAGGGGTAGAGAAGGGGTGAGGGTTTGATCAACTTTACCGGAGGAGGAAGAAGAGGAGAAGGAAGGAGGGGAGAGGAGGGGAGAGGGGAGGAGGAGTAGAGAGAGGGGAGACAAGAGGCCTGCTGCGCTGAAGGAGTATCGACAGCTACAATAATGGTGGGTGACGGCGACGACGACGAGCGCTGCTCTCTTTCTCTCCCTCTCGCTCTCTCTCGCGTGAAATGAAGACATACAGTCAAAACAGACAAAATTTGTAAATGAGTCACGGAGAAAACCTCGTGTCGCTCGGTTTTGATTACATATAAATCCCCTAAAGTTTCACCTGATACATAGAGAGAAATCTCTCAAACAAATTTCTCTCCAAATATAAATTCTTTTCTCAAAGAAATAAATGGTCAATGCCTTCCTCAGTGGTAATGAGTTGGTAAATGGATGTTCTGTATACAAGTCGGGCTACAGTTTTTGTTCAAAAAAAACACAAAGATAATAAAGGCTTTATTCTAACAATTTTGGAAGTGTTTAGATAATTTTTTTTTAATCACGCAAATTCCTATGTAAAATGAAAATTTGAGAAACTTAATAATACCCCGAGCCATTGCTAGGAAATTTTGACCTAAGTCCATTTCTTTTTTAACTATTAATCTTACTTGACAAGGTTAACTTTTTCATGGTTTATTCGCTGTTTTGATTCAACTATAATTTATCTATATCTATTCTTAAAATCAAATAGTTTGAAACACGTGCAAATAGTTATCTCTCATCCTCTCCCTTTTTTTTTCCCTTTTTGTATTTCAATAGTTAGTTATCTTTTTTATTTTAATTTTTATCGTCCTAATATAATTAAATTCTTAACTTTTTCTATAGGATTAATTTAATTTCAATTTAATTAGGAGTTGGTAGAAATTAGACCCCAAATTTAGACATTTATATCCTATTTAGGATTCAATTAAAAATTTTGAATATGATTAGTACTTCACTAATTAGTTGGAAATTTTTGCTATAGTCACCTACTTTGCTTCATAATTAGAAAAAAAAAACTCAGCTTCATAATTTTATTCACTATAACCTCATTCGCATCAGTATAAATTGATCCCTCTCAACCATCACTTATCTATATATTTTCATTTTCTCTTTTACTTTTTCACATCGCCCCTAACGTTGCACTCCCCTCAACCTTCACCGCGATGCAAAGTAATTCACAGGTCAACCTGCATGGTCATGTCACTGTGTGGGTTAGAAGAAGGGCGGGGAGCCCCCTCCTGGGGACTCAGGGGGCAGAGGCTCCGGACCAATTTTTTTGGATCGATCTTATGCAGACTCGTTTGCTCATGCTCGCAATGAGTTTTGCTTGATTTTGTAATCAATATGATGTTTAAATCTGAAAAAAATTGGGAATCATTCGATGCCGGTGACGGAATTTTGCTGATAATGACGATGTTGATATGAGAACTACGACTCATGATCACAGTCTTATGTGAGTAGTCACAGTCTTTTATTAGAAAATTTCGACTATGATCACAGTCCTTTTATTAATTAGAAATTAGGGCATTTTATAAGAACTGCGATCATTATCGCAGTTTTAATATAGGCTAAAATTTGTGTTTTTGTGAGAAATGTGGCCATGGTTGCAGTCCTAAAAAAGACTAAAAAATAAGGCATTTTTGTGTGGATTGTGATCATGATCGTAATCTTATAAAGACTTAGAAACATATCCTAACAATGAGGATTATGATCTATAAATACTAAAAAAATAAGGCATTTTTGTGAAGATTGTGATTATGATTGTGTTCTTATAAAGACTCAGAAATATAGCATTTTTGTGAGCACTGTAATCATGATCACAGTCCTAAAAATAGGGCATTTTTGTGAGGATAGCGATCATGATCACAGTTCTTAGAAATATGACATTTTTTTAGGGGACTGCGATCATGATCGCAGTCCTCAGAAATAGGGTAACAGCAGTTTGAATTTTTGAAGCGGTTCGCTTTTTTCGAAGCAAATACTGCGGGACACTTGTGTCTTCTGTCGTTGAAGAGCGCTTCTGCGCTTGACATGTGAGTGCACCTGATTGGTTTAAAAAAGGAGGTGGCTGAAGCGAATAAGATTATGAAGCTGAGTTTTTTGTAATTACGATTTGACATAGGGGGTTATAGTGAAATCTCCTTAATTAGTTATCTTTTTAATATTATTTTAAAAAAAACTTCTATATTATGATTAATACAATGTCTAATATAAGTAGAAGTCAATTAGAAATTGGACTCATAATTTTGAAATTTCTCAGAGTCAACTATTAATGATAGTAATATTATTGTTATTATTTCAATTACTCGTAGTAGTAAAATTATATTATAAAATAGAAACTTTAAGTTTTCAGTACAGGTTCACTTTTTCTAAAGTAATATAGTAGAATTACTTATTATTAAATATAAAAGTTTATTGTATTTCTTAACATTTATATTATATTTAAACAAATTATATATGCGATAAAGAGAGTATTTTCTAATGCAAATTATAAATTTTTCAAGAATTATTATTTTTTAGATTTGATTTACTTAATTACAATTAATTAGAAAGTTTACTTTGGTCATCTGTAACTCTTTTGGGGTTAACTGGAGTTAACCCTCGAGTACCATTATGGATCTGGCATTTTACCTCCCGACCTACCATTTTTGACAATCCCCCCTTCTTGTTATTAAGTTTTTCATCCAAGAATGTCTCCCGTCTATCTTATTCTTAATTTTCTCCTGGTAATCCATTATATCTCCGTCAGTGAGGCCTGATTAATCGCTAAAAAGTGAGAGTGAGTTGTGGGGAATCCCAGATTCAAGTCCAACTACAATCTAATATTAAAAAAAATCTATTTTATCTCCTAATCATTACCTAACTGTCAAATTCGTTTTTAACCATTACCCAAATATATTGAGAACTTAATGTAATTGAGATTTAAACGCTAAATCTGAGACTAAGATATATTATTCAAAAAAATAAAATAAAAAGAGAAACAGGAGAACTGAAAAGAGAAAAATATAGAAAGAAGAAAGAGACCATAAAGAAAAGGAGATTAAGAAAATAAGAGGATCAAATCAGATGAGTAGTAGGGTAGGTTGGAAGGATACCAAAGGGAAAAAGATAACCATCCCCAATTACCAGTAGATCTTTACCGTAACAGATGAAAAAAAGAAGAAGAAATAGATCCTAACAACAAAAAAAAAAAGAGAAAAAGAGAGATTATCTTATATAGATATGAAATGTAACAAAATTGTTCTCCCTTTAGGTTTTCTCCGTGCCCAAATTGGGATTCGATCTCTCTTCTACTATTTTCTGTGTTGAACCCATGGAGTTGGAGGGGGTTGAATTAGGGTTCGAATTTTCTAAAAATTGTAAAAAATCTGTAGGTCGACCCAACTTTTCTCGCAAGTTGAAATTAATTAAGTTTTAAAATAGAGGTTGGTAAGATATTTTTCAAGGAGGATAGAAGAAAAAGGAGGGGATATTTTCACCAAAAAAAAAATTATGGCACCCCAGGATTAATGCACTCCATTTTTTTTAAGGCACCTCATAAAATTCAAAAAATGGCAAAAAAAAAAACTTTCTTCATCCCCTCCCCTCCTCCTCCCCCCTCATCGGCCTCCCCCCTCACCGGTGATCTCCCTGCTCCCCCTCCCTGGCCTCCCCATCTCCCCGACGGCCTCCGCCCTCTCCACTGCCCTCGACAGCCTCTGCCCCTCCCCCTGACGGCCTCCGCCCCCCTCCTCGCCCTAACGAACTTCCCCCTAGATCTATTGGGCCAAATCTGGCTGAACAGACCAAGCATGTTCGGTCAGATTTGACAGAATAGATCTGGGGGGAGTTTGTTGAGAGGGAAGGTGTGGATGGAGGTCGGTAGGGAGGGAGGAGGCGGAGGCTGAGGGAGAGATCGAGGGGTGGGGATGAGGAGGCTGCGAAGGGGGAGGGGAGTGGAGGTCGGGGAGAGGGAGGGGAAAAGGAGGGGAAGCAGGGGTGGCCATGAAGGGGAAGGAGAGGAGGAGGGGAGAAAGGAGGAAGAAGAAATGGCATTTTGAATTTTCATCGAGGGTGAAATTGTCAAAAAAATAATGACAAACTTGCAATAATTTGTGGGGTGCTTTCATCATTTTTTTGGGTGAAAAAATCTGCTCCCAAAAAGGAGTGAGGAGGGACTTTCTAAGATTAGATTGGTTAGGGTTGCGTTGGGGTGTGGGGTGAGGGGTTGTTGAGCTTAGATTGGGAGAGTGAGAGAGGGAAGAGAAGACTAGGTTTTGTAGAAGAAAAAGAACAAGTGTTTTCAGAAGAAAAAGAGCATTTTAGTAAAGGAACAATAAATTTTAGTATCATTCAAAAGTTTGACGATTTTAAAGGAAAAGGGAACAAAAATGAATGTTTGGAGATATTACCATAGACGACATAACATTTACGAGTGTTTGTGCATTTACTCCTAATTAAATAAGTTTGTTTGCTATATGGTATGCGATGAATAGGAGTTGTTTATACATGTCCACTTTAAGGTGGAAATTATGTTATGAGAAATGCTAGAATTCAATTAGCATTCTGCATTAATTCACCAAGGGGGTTTATATGTGCAAACCATCTGTTGGGTCCCAAATTACCATGCGGCTCAACAACTTAATCCCATCCCCCAGGACATAAACATGATACTTGGACTTCTGGCACACTTTAGCTCACGATCGTGATACTTGAGCCTAAACTCTTTAAAGACCAAATGCCCAAAATCAGCATAAGAACCATACAGATGTGTGAATATTATTGTCTATACTTTCTTTTAGAATATAAATATAATACACTCAACCTATAAAAAAAATGACACAAGTCAATGCCCAAGATAAGTTCAACAAGAATCATAACTGTGATCTCATCAAGCTCTTTAACACCTATACAGCCAAATCTTGCATCTATCCCTAATGCTTGTAGACTGTATGAAGCAACATCAAATCAGGAGATTTGATTCAATAAAATTTTCATAGTTTGGATGGGTAATGAATACTATTTTGATCCTTGCGTGAAGCTTGGCGAAAAATCACGGTACGCAAAAACTCTTTTTTCTTCTCTATAAAAATCATGGAACATGCAACCCCACAAGCAGCAACTCTGATTTCTTGAGTCGTAGGAACAAACACATACCCCTTCACCCCATCCATCACCCCAAGAGCTTAGAAGAATCCAACACATCTCGCCAATGTTCTCTGTGTACCTCACGAGTTACATGCAATAATCAACCATAATCTCTTCCCTATCTTCTCCCACCTAACCCTTAGGATGCCCTCTAATGTAGGCCGATCAACAATACGGTTCTAACCAAGGTCTAGATCCATATCTGGCTCGTTTAAAGCGGTTTGGTAAAAGATTTTATATCATTAGTCTAACCTAGATCCGGATCCGTTTATAGTTTAATGAACAGGTCGAATTTTGTACCTATTTAGATCCTCCATTTAAAAATTATTGATAAAACATGTAACATGCGTAATTGATATACTTTGATACCAATTGTTGTTTTTGGTATCGACATAGTGGAACGTGACAATATGGCAATAGTTACAAAAGAGAAACTGTTGTAGAGAAAACTAACAATACTAAGACAAAAGAGTAATAACAATAATAAGAGAATTTAACGTGGTTCGGTCCAAACTTAGCCTACGTTCAAAGAAAGAGAACTTGAGAGAGTTTTACTAATAAATTTGGTATAAGAGATTTTACTTTCCCCTTGATTCCCATAAAAAGCATTCATCTTCTCTTTGAATTTCACAAGATTACAAGAGTATACCTTCTCTCTATAAACCATTACCTTCATCTCTCTTTCTTGACTTCCTCTGATCTTCTTCAAGATTTTCACACAAAATCTATTGGGTTTCAACCTTCATTTATAGAACTTTATAATGCAAATTCTATTCTAACTCTGAGATGATCTTGGTTGTCGGATACTTAAAGAATCTTAATCGATCCTATTAGGAGTTGATCTCTTTAATCTAGAAGAATTTTAGACCCTTTGAAATTTTAAAATAAATATTCATTGAATATAATCTGAATTCTATCCGAACTCCACCAAAAAAGAGAATTTGCACTGCCTCTGAATACGCTTTAGAATGGCTAATTAGTTGAATGGTCTTTCTGACGAGTCAATTTATAAGTCAACTCCAGTAATCTTATCCCTTCTCTATATTTGTCCAGTCGAATGTATAGTCAACTGGTATGAATATTAGTTGACTATACAATCAAATAATCTACTTCAACTTGATTTATTTCTTCTGCTCCAAGTCATTGCCTTCTCCGATTCGATCAGATCTTCTTGGATCATCATCTCTTTTTGAAAACAAAACAAAATCCTAACAATCTTTCACTTTGCCTTGATTTTCATGCCTTTAACAAAAAACCTTGAAAATTTTAGTTTACTACCTTGATTATTTTCTCAATTATAATTGTATCATAAAGCCTTTAACTCTTGTCCCCTCTCTCCAGGCCTTTGGCTGATTCACCGTCATGGCTTGGGCCACTCACTTGAATGCACCTTTTCTCCTTCCTGCAGCCCTTTAACTCGGTTCATATCTCATCGCAGTCTTCCTGGAAGGTCCTGAAATCACCTAGAGGGGGGGTGAATAGGTGATTAGGCTAATCTACGAACTTAATGCGGAATTACAAAACTAATGGCAACTGCACTTAGTGCAACCAACGAGTGTAGCCGAATTCCCCGTGAAGGGCTCTGGACTAACTCCTCTTGATTCCTCTGAATAGGAGTTGAGGCGCTATATGAAGCTCTTGTGGTTAAACACAAGTGAGGCACACAAGCAAACATAACCAAGTATATAGATATAGGCAATTTGAATCAATGCAAGGCACAACACAAGCATATAGATGATATGGCAATATGAATGATGCAATTCACAACACAAAGTAAAGAGAGAGAGTTTAGACTCAATAGATCAAACACAAACAACAAGATGTGTTCCGAGGTTCGAGCCCCTAGCTCTACGTCCCCGCCTTCACCGAGAGGGATTTCCAATCCACTAACTTGTCCACCGAGGACTCCTACCGAGGGAACCTCCACCGAGGAGGATTTTGTACAACCGGGAATACCGAACTCCTCTCTCAAACAATACAACCTCCACCGAGGCAAACAATCACCACCTCACACAAGAGGGGTAGGCCCGTAGCCAGACAACCACAATCCACCTCTACCGAAGAGGGATACAATCCACCACCAACTCCACCTCACCAAGAGGGAGTAAACAACAACCTCAACCTCTACCAAAGAGGGAGCAAACACCAACCCAAATCAACCTCTACCAAAGAGGGATACAACAAATCAAGGGTTTACAACTTGGTGGTATCTTTCAACCACAAACAATCTCTTTTCCACAAAACAAAATGATCCTAAATAGATAGGATAGAAGATAGCTCAAGTGTAGAAAAACAAAGTGTTTTGATCAAAGAAATTCTCTTGGGAAAACACCAAAATAGATATAGAAATTTTAGATCAAAACTAATTCCCAAAAACCTAATTTCTTTGAAATAAACAAAACACTTTAAAACAAATAAGATGGATCTTTTGAGCTCTTAAACACTTTGAAAACTTGTTTTAAAAACCAGAGAATAGAGAAATTTTTCTTATAAAAAATCTTATCCAAAATCCCAAACAAATGGGGTTTATATAGGCCCAAACAGAAAACTAGCCGTTGGCTATTTTTACAGCCAGATACGACTGGCGGTCGACCGACAACGGTCATAATTATAACCGTTGGGGGCATCCGGTCGACCGGCCAGTCGACCGCAAAAAAATAGAGAGCAGAGCTCTCTGGTCCGGTCGACCGCCCGGTCGACCGGCCCAAGTGCCAGGCCAGACGTGCACAGGCTGTGCACGTCGGTCGACAGCCCGGTCGACCGGCTCCTAGTTCGGTCGACCGTGTGGTCGACCGACAGAGCCTGTCAGGCACTGTTCTGGGTCAGAAAAACTTGTTAAAAAATATTCTAATAAATCCCATAAATCTTCTAAAATTTCACAAGAATAGTTTTATCATTTTTCATTGATATACAAATATGTGATAAAAATTTTAACACAAATATCAAACATTTTGAACCATTTTTGTGTTATGAAAAAATTATCAAAACTAAAAACTGTATTTTTCCAAACTTGGATTTTTCAATAGGAAATCTGATTTTTCCAAAACTCATCCAAATACAAAAACATGATATTTAAACACATTTGGGCATGTTGCATATGGATAGAAATCTAATATACAAGAAACATATACATATCATAGTTTTTGACTTTATTTCCAAAAATATGTTTTGTTAAAAATATCAAAACACCAAACCTCATGAATAGACATATCAAAATAAGTTTGTCTAGGAAATTTAGCATGCATGTATATAGAACACATCTAATATACATTTAAATAATGTAAACTTGTTTTGATCTAACTATTCATGAAAACCAATATCGGTTAAACCAAAAACCGAAAAACCGAATCCAAAACATGAAACGTGTGTGTATTGTGAACTTGAGCATTTCACACTATCTAATCTTTACACATGGATCAAAAATAAAAACTAAACTAGGATACCTAAGTCTTCTTGATGAACTCCGTCTTCAAGTTGACTCGATCCAAAACGTGATCCACCGAGCTCGACTCCAACGAGTGCAATGTATGATCTTGATGCTCGGGCTCTAGAATCACCATGTGAAAGCTTCCAAACTCCTTTGTTGAAGCTAATCACCAACTAATATCTTGATTAATGATCTGAAATTAAAATCACAAGATTATTAGTAAATATAACTACATGAGTTAATCATCATCAAAACTAGAGTGGAAGGCCTCTGGGCCAACAATCTCCCCCTTTTTGATGATGACAAAACTCATGGAGTTATCTATGCATGGATTAAAGTTAAGCTTCAAGAAAGCTCCCCCTTAATTCATGCATAGGAAGAAACATAAGAATATGCAATGAAATCTCATAAACATGTATGCATAGACATGCATAAAACAAGATACCAAATACAAAAACATGCTCTTGAATAATGCTCTTGATACCAATTAAACAATTAAACGACAAACTAATAAATAAAACAAAACATGCATATAAAAACATGCATATAAACTCAAATAATTCTCCCCCTTTTTGTCAATCATCAATAAGGGGTCAAAGTAAAAACAAATCAATAAATTCTTCTCCCCCTTTTTGTTCGAACCAAAGAATCAACAAAGGGGTTAAAAACAATAAATGCAATGTTCTCCCCTTTTTGTCTAAAAACAAAAATGATGTAAATAAGGGTGACAATCATTTAAGATACCAAAAAAAATATGTCAAAGTAGTGCATCTTGATACCAATTGAAAGGAAACATAAAGACATTGATACCAATTTTAAGAAGCAAAAGCATCTTGATACCAATTAAAACATTCAAATAAACATCTTGATATCAATAAAGAGTATTATTCTTTTTAAGCTTATGATACCAATTGAAATTATAATATTCTACAATTTTTAATTCATTTTCTAACATAAAGTAAGGGAGTGAAAATCTAGAGTAAACAAAATACCAATTGAAAGATAAAATATGAGTTTTCTCCCCCTTTATGAAATACCAATTGAAATTATGCAAAAGCTTGTATTAGCATACCAATTGAAAAACTAATCAATTGAAATATGATATTCATTAAAAATTCAAGCTTTAGCATAAACATATATATGTATGAAAATTATATACCAATCGAAATTGATACTATAGGAAATGAAGTGTAAGCATACATACATAAAAAAATATATGAGTATACAAAAAATGTCAATATTGATACTTATTGAAAAAAATCCAATGATACCAATTGAAACACAAATAATATCAAGTGTATATCTCATATTATCTACCACCCATTTCATGCTCAAGTTTAAAATAATTTTCAATATAAAACATACAAGGCAAGGTCGCTCATCCAACCGCCCTTTGAAGGTAGGGGTTTTCAAAAATAGGTTTGAAAAATATAAAGTATGTTTGAAAACTCTACCATAACGAAGAATCCGAACTAGTTAAATGGAAAAACTTCTAAACTAGTACGAAATCCTTCAAGTAAGGAATAAAACAAAATCATATTTCATGAAATACATATAAATCACATGGTCACTAAACACTCAAAGTCCATAAAGCCCATATCATACTCATGAAAACAAAGTCATGAGAAAACAATAAGTAGGTGAGTGTACAAGGTATGTGTGAAAACATATAATCATGAAAATAGACATTCAAGCTCAATATTCCTCAAACATGAAAATCATCAAAACTCGATTTCTTCAAGGCATATGTATGTCAAGTATAAACTAAAGTATACATACATATCCAAAACATAACGAGTCCACAAATGTATATGCATTAAGGCACATGGCTCAAAAGATGTATATGTATAATCAATAGTTTAGACAAGATGGACATATACATGATATTAAACAAAAATCACATGAACATGAAAATAAAAATAGGAATACAAGTCAAATGCATGAATCATCAAAACTAGATTAACTAACACATCTAATGGGTACAAATGAACGTTCAAGCACAAACATATAATGATCTATTTGTGGCCCACTATATGTACAAGTATATATCCTAGTTTTAATGAAAACTAACATTTAAACAAGTAATCAAAATCATGAAGCATAAAACGAGATATAAATCAACATGAGAAACATAAACATGATTATTATGTAAATCCACATGTTCCACCTCTTCTATAATTGAAAATGACAAAATAATGGTCCATATGAAACATGGGTGTCTCAAAATGCTATACATGCTTGTCAATGATCTAATAATCATGACATTTTTATAATAATCAAAACATGCTATAAACAAATGAAATGAAAGCATGTAAAAATAAACGGGAGTTAGAAATCGATACCAAAACCGATGAAGGTACCTCTCTAGTTCTCCAAACCAAGGTGGTCCTCCCACCAAACATCCCTTGAAAGTGATGCATCCAAATAGTCAACATGTAGCTCGGAACGCATCCACTCCAAGGTACCTATACTCTCACGTAATGCGAGAGCCCACACCTACATCAAATACAATAGGGGTGGTCTTTGGTACTCATACTCTTTTGGGTCCATGGGGGTTAGTACCTTTTCTAACCCAAACAAATTTGTTTGCTAAATTACAATCATTTATACGATCATAGCAAAATTTAGCAAGGTGGCCCTTACGTCCACAATGTGTACAAGTGTACACATGAGCATATAATGTGTGATGGTGGTGACCGTGAGTAGCATGTGTATTCCGTGGAGGGTGTGCATGAATAGATGGAACTTGTTTCTTTTGAAACAAAGATTCCAAACGTGTATGACTCACAACACATTGGCTCAAAGTGGAGCCCAAACAATCTACACTCTTCGTAAGCATGGATATATCATTTTCAATTAAAGAAGAGGTGTGGCATGCAATGGATGAACTAGGTGAAGCTATCCTAGCATGGCAAACATGAGAATCAATATTATTTTGCAAAAATTCATTTTTCTTTAAACAATCTTCTAAATCCTTTGAAATAGAAGCAATTTTTATTTTTAAAGATTCATTTTCTTTTAAAACAAAATTAACTTTTGAAGACAAGTTTCATTTTTCTTCAAAACCTTATTGCAATCATTTCTATTTTTCAACAAATCATTCTCTTTTAGGGCAAGATCAAGTTGAGATCTAAGTGAATCACATTCACTAGAAACTTCTTCCTTCTCTTGCAAAACAATCTCAATTTTAGAAGACAAATTTTTATTTTCTTCTTTTAAAATAAGACTATCATTTTTCAATAGTTTGTATTTAGAAATCAAATTTTCACAATTTTTAGCAAGTTCATCATTCATAGCTTGAGCTTCTAAACATTCATTGCAATATGAATTAGAAGCATCTAGTTGAGTGTTCGAGTGTACCTCAAGGGAGTCATTCCCTTGGATCATGAAGCATTGTTCTTCGGACTCATCTCTTCTAGATCTTCTCTTTCCTTTCGATAATCTTTGGTAGCTCGGGAGAAGTCAAAATGCTCCAAACTGCATAAGCCGAATCATAGTGAGCAAACACATGTAAATAATCTTTATGAAGTGATGCTCTAAGTGCCTCTAGGGCTATTGCATTGGCTTTTATATGCTTTCTATCATGAGGGTTGGATTCTTTGGTAATAGCTTTGTAAACTTTACATCCTAGGGTTTTCAAGTATATGGACATCTTAGTCTTCCAAACAACAATGTTGGAAGAATCAAACATAGGTGGGGTCATGACGTCCATAGTGTGTGCAAACAAATATATGTGCAAATGCAAATGATAGATTAGCTAACCAAGATCTCACTCCTAGGTTGTTAAACCAAGTATCAGGAGCGTAGGCTCTGATACCAATTGAAATCACCTAGAGGGGGTGAATAGGTGATTAGGCTAATCTAAGAACTAAATGCGGAATTACAGAACTAATGGCAACTACACTTAACGCAACCAACGAGTGTAGCCGAATTCCTCGTGAAGGGCTCTGGACTAACTCCTCTTGATTCCTCTGAATAAGAGTTGAGGCGCTATATGAAGCTCTCGTGGTTAAACAAAGTGAGGCACACAAGAAAACACAATCAAGCATATAGATATAGGCAATATGAATCAATGCAAGGCACAACACAAGCATATAGATGATATGGCAATATGAATGATGCAATGCACAACACAAAGTAAAGAGAGAGAGTTTAGAATCAATGGATCAAACGCAAACAACAAGATGTGTTCCGAGGTTCGAGCCCCTAGCTCTACGTCCCCGCCTTCACCGAGAAGGATTTCCAATCCACTAACTTGTCCACCGAGGACTCCCACCGGGGGAACCTCCACCGAGGAGGATTTTGTACAACCAGGAGTACCGAACTCCTCTCTCAAACAATACAATCTCCACCGAGGTAAACAATCACCACCTCACACAAGAGGGGTAGGCCCGTAGCCAAACAACCACAATCTACCTCCACCGAAGAGGGATACATTCCACCACCAACTCCACCTCACCAAGAGGGAGTAAACAACAACCTCAACCTCTACCAAAGAGGGAGCAAACACCAACCCAAATCAACCTCTACCAAAGAGGGATACAACAAATCAAGGGTTTACAACTTGGTGGTAACTTTCAACTACAAACAATCTCTTTTCCACAAAACAAAATGATCCTAAATAGATAGGATAGAAGATAGCTCAAGTGTAGAAAAACAAAGTGTTTTGATCAAAGAAATTCTCTTGGGAAAACACCAAAATAGATATAGAAATTTTAGATCAAAACTAATTCCCAAAAACCTAATTTCTTTGAAATAAACAAAACACTTTAAAACAAATAAGATGGATCTTTTGAGCTCTTAAACACTTTGAAAACTTATTTTAAAAACCAGAGAATAGAGAAATTTTTCTTGTAAAAAATCTTATCCAAAATCCCAAAGGAATGGGGTTTATATAGGCCCAAACAGAAAACTAGCCGTTGGCTGTTTTTATAGCCAGATACGGCTGGCGGTCGACCGCCAACGGTCATAATTATGACCGTTGGGGCATCCGGTCGACCGGCCGGTCGACCGCAAAAAAATAGAGAGCAGAGCTCTCTGGTCCAGTCGACCGCCCGGTCGACCGGCCCAAGTGCCAGGCCAGACGTGCACAGGTTGTGCACGTAGGTCGACAGCCCGGTCAACCGGCTCCTGGTTCGGTCAACCGTGCGGTCGACCGACAGAGCCTGTCAGGCACTGTTCTGAGTCAGAAAAACTTGTTAAAGAATATTCTAATAAATCCCATAAATCTTCTAAAATTTCACAAAAATAGTTTTATCATTTTTCATTGATATACAAACATGTGATAAAAATTTTAACACAAATATCAAACATTTTGAACCATTTTTGTGTTATGAAAAAATTACCAAAAACCAAAAACTGTATTTTTTCAAACTTGGATTTTTCAATAGGAAATCTGATTTTTTCAAAACTCATCCAAATACAAAAGCATGATATTTAAACACATTTGGATATGTTGCATATGGATAGAAATCCAATATACAAGAAACATATACATATCATAGTTTTTGACTTTATTTCCAAAAATATGTTTTGTTAAAAATATCAAAACACCAAACCTCATGAATAGACAAATCAAAATAAGTTTGTCTAGGAAATTTAGCATGCATGTATATAGAACACATCTAATATACATTTAAACAATGTAAACTTGTTTTGATCTAACTATTCATGAAACTAATATCGGTTAAACCAAAAACCAAAAAACCGAATCCAAAACATGAAACGTGTGTGTATTGTGAACTTGAGCATATCACACTATCTAATCTTTACACATGGATCTAAAACAAAAACTAAACTAGGATACTAAGTCTTCTTGATGAACTCCGTCTTCAAGTTGACTCGATCCAAAATGTGATCCACCGAGCTTGACTCCAACGAGTGCAATGTATGATCTTGATGCTCGGGCTCTGGAATCACCATGTGAAAGCTTCCAAACTCCTTTGTTAAAGCTAATCACTAACTAATATCTTGATTAATGATCTGAAACTAAAATCACAAGATTATTAGTAAATATAACTACATGAGTTAATCATCATCAAAACTAGAGTGGAAGGCCTCTGGGCCAACAGGTTCACCTCGTGATGAGCTCTCTTCCAAGCTTATCACCGAAACTCCACCTCGAACTGAGTTTTCTTCCTTTAACTTGTATATCCCTCCACACTCCTTTCCTTCCAGGATTACCTTATCACCTTGGCTAACTGTGATAATGCATTATTGTACTTGGATCTGACATCTTTCTTTGTCTTCATCTAGAACTTTGTTTCTTTTGCTTTCTTCTTCATGAAACCAAGCTTTTGGTGTAACCCCCTAACCCTAAATGTACGTGTCACAGTATTTGTACTCGATAGACATACAAATTTGATTTGATCTTCCTAATAGTCAGACTGAACTGGTTTTAATTTCAGATATTATTTTCTAATATTTTGGATATGTCAGAATTTTTTGAAATTTTTTTGAATTATTTTGGAAAATCTCTGATTCGGGTCGACCGATACTGATAATCGGCTCTAAGATTTTTAATTTACAAACGGAGTTGAATTTCTATAATCTAATTTCAAATTATTCTTTAAAATTATATTTTCTACTTTAGTTTATTTTTGAGAATTTTTCTGAATTAATCGAAATCTGGCCAAACTGGTGTCGACCTGTATCAGCAATACATTCTAAAATTTTAACTTACAAATCAGACTGAATTTCTTAAATCTAATTTCACATTGTTCCTCTAGGTAATATATTTTATTTTACATAATTTTTTAGAACCGTTTTGATCTAATCAAATTTTTACCCAATTAAATAATATTAAATAAATTCTTTTCTTTTTCCTCTTTCCCCAATCTCTATCTTTTCCTTCTTCCCCAAGCCAGCGACATCGACCACTTCTCCATCGACTTCCTCAACTGCCTCTCCTTTTTTATCTCTAATTGTCTCTCTAGTTACCCTCTCTCTAGCTCTCACTCCCTCTCTTCTTCTCTCTAATTAAATTCTCTCTCAATTTCTTAATCTCTCTCCCTTTTCTTCCATTTCACAGCCGGCTCCTACCAAGACGCGTCGTCAGCGAGCTCCCATGTCGACGACACCTTCCCTGGCCTCCTCCTAGGCCGACCACCTCCCTCAAACCCATCATCACCACCAATTTCTCCATCATTTTCTCCATCATCACTTTCCCACCACCACTCTCCACCATCTTCCTCCATCAATTCTAGGGATCCGTTTAAGGCTGTGATCCCGAGTATGCACGGGATACATCTACCTGATTAGAGCTCCTTGACCACTGGGTTTTCAATTAACATAATAAAATAATATAAACATTAATGACATCTGAAACGCTTGTTATTTGGTCATTCTCTTGTTCGGATAACGGTACCCATATGCCATGTTCCGATGGGTTCGTTTGGATTACGGGCTCGGGTATGAATTGCCAATGATATGTAACACTGAAAGAGATTGATTAAAATACCAAGCGGTATTGATTGTTAATTTTATATAAACATATGACATGCTTGATACATGTATATTATTGTCCAATTACACTTGTTACACCTTTTACTATCTTATCTACCATCATGTTACATGTATACTCTGTACTTCTTGTATTCTTTACAGACACATTATTCATGTATACATATACTCTGCATTCCATGTATTCCATGTTTCATGTATTTTTTTATATTAGTATGGTTATTCTGTGTACTACATGTTCATATTATTCACGATACTATCATACCATCTTTACTAGAGTTTAAATCTTAAATGAAAAATAATAAAAGAGATATATAGTATTTATACAAGTTGATTACATTGATATGTCATTAAATATTGTATTTTATTTCACATACTGATAATAACATATAAATATTATAACTCATATTGATTACAATAACATAATAGTATAAAGGTTAATGATATGCATAAGACCTTTCCCGATAATATTCATTGGTATTCCTTTTATATAATTGTATAAGATTGTAATAGCATCATCATTGTAACATGCATGTTAGGTTTTACTACTGTTATAGTGTGAATATGATATTTATTTTAGTTATACCGATCGTTAGCATAATTATATTATATCACTGATGTCTAAACATGTATTATATATTATTATGGTTGAATTACTATTATAATATATTATTACTGTTTCTTTCATTTTATCACTCGCTAGGTCTCTTTCTGACGACCCTGGGTTTACATGTCATATTGAGGATCCAAGATATCAGAGTACTTGATATTTTCTGGGATATTGTTAGGAGACTCGTTACCTTTATTATTCATAAATATTTTTATTATTCTGTTTTAATTTCCTTATTTATCTTTGTTTCCATATCAAAGATGATCACTGACCCCTTTTAAAAATATTCTTATACTTATTTATGCTGGAATTATTATTGCATACTATGTTGATTCTCTATACTGAGGCTTAGCGTACATATATGAGTATATTCGTTATGCGTATGTACGTCGCCGTAGCGTCTCTGTATTTGCGAGAACAGGGTATTACATAGTGGCATCAGAGCCTAAATCCATACCTAATGTGGGTAACCACCTATATCAGTAGTCAGGCTCTTACCAACAATACAACCAAATCCAAATTAGAACTCATTTATATTTGGATTTCGGGATTCCAGTTATGAGTACAAGAATATCTCATTCTGTTGACAATCTATTCCTTATCTCTTAATATTTCCTAATTTCACTTATTATTTCAAATATTCTGATTCCTAATCACTTCTCCTTCATAACCTTGATTCCTTTCTTATTTTTTTTTGATATCTGATACTATTCACCCAGTCCAGAGTTCTATATAGAGATCAGAGTGGGTAGCACAAGCATCATAGGCCCATAACATCCTGGTCCAGGAACTGTAAATATTATGCTCCTACCTGATTTGAAATTTTGAGGACAAATTTTTTTATAAAGTAGGGAGAAGTGTAACCCCCGACCCTAGATGTATCTGTCATAGTATTAGGACTCGATACGGCATGCAAATTTGATTTGATTTTCCTAATAGTCAGACTGAACCAGTTCCAACTTCAGATATTATTTTCTAATATTTTAGATTTTTTCAGAATTTTCTAAAATTTTTCTGGTTTATTTTTGAAAATCTCTGATTCGGGTCGACCGATACCGATAAGCGGCTCTAATATTTTTAATTTACAAATAGAGTTAAATTTTCATAATTTGATACCAAATTATTATTTCAAACTATATTCTTTACTTTAGCATATTTTTGGGAATTTTCTAAATTACGAAAATCTGGCCAAACCGGTGTCGACCAATATCGGCGATACATTTCAGGATCTTTAACTTACAAACCATACTGTATTTCTTGAATCTAATTTTATATTATTTTTTTGGATAATATTTTCTATTTACATAATTTTTGAGAACCATTCTGAACTAGTCAAATTTTTACTCAATTAAATAATATTAAATAAATTCTTTTTCGTTCATTTCTCTTTTCCCAATCTCCTTCTTTTCCTTCTTCTCCAAGTCAGTGACAACTGACCTCTTCTCCATCGACTTCCTCAACCACCTGTCCCCTTCTTATCTCTAATTCTCTCTCTAATTATCCTTCTCTCTAACTCTCACTCCCTCTCTTCTACTCTCTAATTAAATTCTCTTTATCTCTTAATATCTCTCCCTCTTCTTCCATTTCACAGCCGACCCCTACAAAGACCCGCTGCCTGCGAGCTTCCACGCCAACGACACCTTCCCTGGCCTCCTCCTAGGCCGATCACCTCTCTCCAAGCCATCACCACCACTAATTTCTTCATCATTTGCTCCATCATCACTTTCCCACCACCACATTTCACTACTTCCTCCACCAATTCCACCACAAACAACCACCAATCCTCTCCTCCTTCCTCCCTTTTCACTAGACAACCACCACCTCCATCGCATCTCCCAATCACTATTCAATTCACCACTACACTCATCACCACCATCATCTCACTACCACCATTCCCCATCACCTCCTCCTCCTTTACCCAAGCCCAACCGGGCCCAGCACCGCCGGGCCCTTCGTCGTGCCGCGCCATCCCTCAGGCCACGCAGCTAGCTGACCAGCCAGCTCGGATCGATCACCCCCTGCCTCCCTGCCGCCCTTCTATCTTTCTCTCTGGTCTCTATCTCATATTTGATTTTTAAACCCAATAACCCACATCATACCCAATAACCCAAACCCATATTCACTTAAGCGTAATAGGTCTGGGTTATGGATCCAAACTCGACCCTTTAACACCCAAACCTGCATCCAAAACTTAATAAAAATAATATTACATAAAACCCTCTTGACATTAGATGTTTACAGTTTAAACCTTTTTATTTCATATTTAACCCAATTTTAATGATTTTAGTGTTCGGGCAATATCTTGATCATCCGAAATCTGATTTGAATGATTCTCAAGCCATTGCGATCGTAGAAAGACGAGCTATATCTCTGTATACCTATATGAGTTTTTATTTATAAATTATATTTGATCATGTTAAATACTATTGAGTTATTAATTTATTTAAATCGTGAATATTATTTCATAAATCATGTAGATAGTAAATCACTATAGATAAAAATGTGTTAGTGGTTACTAATATTTTAGGATGAATCTTGATTTAAAATAGACATGTAGATGGATTATATATATACATTGAATTATTATAAGATAATGGATAAAAAGAAATTCCAGAATAATAATTAAATTGATAATTATTAAAGTGGCGGTGAAGAGCTTGAAAATATATAATAGTTTATAATTCCTTTATGATATTGATCATAATAAAAATATAAAAGTGATATTAGATACATTGACAAATATTCATATCCCTGACACTGTCACCGTTACCTGATAACCACTGACACGCTAGACATTGTCATGTCATGTTTGAGGACATTATTATGTCATGTGCTTGTATCACTATTACACAGACACTGCTATTTCACGTGCAAATATCATCATTACACGGACACTCTAGTACTCTGGACATCGTTATTTCATGAAGACACTTGTTACATAACAGTATTATTTTATGTACTTGTAGCACCGTGACATGGATATACTGTCATACCAGACACTGTCATTTCATATACGTTTATCACCGTTACACGGATACTGTTACATTGGACACTATTATTTCATATTCATGTACCATTGACACACAGATATGCTATTCACTGGATACCGTTATTTTATATATTTGTATGACCGCTACACAAATACTCTGTACACAGTTATTTCATGTTCTTACGACACAGTTACATAAATTTACCTGTATACATGCACTGATTGTTTCTATATTCCTGTTGCATAAATCACTGTTCCTATTACATGGATATTCTTGCATTCTTATTACATGACTATTTCCTGTTACCGATATCGATATGATAGACATGCGTGTTCTTGCTATGTGATGTGTGAAAATAAGTGCCATGTAGATCTAAGCCACGAGGCCACCACTAAAATCCCACATCTCTTGTTTCCCATCTTTCCTTATCTTGTTTCATGATATCAACAAAATCTATGTCCTATTATCGTATTACATGTACCATGTACTATTCTTCTTTCTGATACATTGTGTAGTTTAAATATAATAAATATAACATGAGGATGGGGAGACTTGACGATTGACTAGGTCTTATCGGGTGTACGACTGGATCCATTATAGTCTCACTATAGGGGATGGGTTAGTGTTGGCTACCGTCTGTTATAGATCATTGAGCTCCCATTTTCCGTTACTTGTTCAGCTTTAGTGGGCTGGCCTTAGTCTTAGCAGCCAGGGATCTATCTAAAACCGTGATCTCGGGTATGCACTGGATACACCCACTCGATTAGAGAACCTTGACCATTAGGGACGCTTATTATTTGATCACTCTCTCATTCAGATAATGGTACCCGTATGTCATGTTCGGATGAGTTCGTCTGGATTACGTACTCCGGTGTGAACTGCTAGTGGTATGGAACACTGAAAGAGATCAATTAAAATATCAGATGGTACTGATTGTGTAAATTACCTAGAGGGGGGTGAATGGCTATACTAAATGGCAAATAATACAGAATTAAAAATTACTTACTAGAAACCTAGCAAATACCAATCACAACTTAAGAAATACTTGAAAATAAGCAAACAATATAAGAGTGCAAGTAATTAAAGAGAGAGTAGATTGAAGAGAGAGTAAGCAATCAAGAACACGATGATTTGTTTAGAGATTCGAGCCACTGCTTTACGTCTCCGCCTTCAACACTATAAAGGATTTTCACTATGACCGATCTTACTAGATCGTCAACTATTATAAGTTCTCATTAGAACTCAATGGACTCAAAAGTCCTCTCTCGCGGTGCCGCAACATCAACACGGAGCTCATTTGAGGCTGCAACCTTTACAGCTCTCAATAGAAGAAAATCGGTGATCTACACTTGATCACAAATGACTCACAAGTACAATCTTATAACCAAGATGAGGAGATAAAAATCTTTGAGAATGTGTAGTGAAAATTGTAGAGACGTAGAGGGAGGACTCAAGCTAAAAACAAGAGTATAAAAATTTGGCTCAAAAAGAAATCTTTTAAGAAAAGGCTAAATGTAAACTTGTAAAAACTTGATCTAAAATTTAAAAATCTTGTTGTTGAGTTTTTTCACCGTCTCATTATTTATAGGGGATGAAAATATGAGTAGAAAACTTAAAAGAGTCGTGGGAAAAGACCTAGAAAAAGACAAAATAGAATATAGCCATTGGGAAAAAATACAAAAGAAAAGTCTTATGTCGGTCGATCGGCCGGTCGACCACCAATGGTCAGATTTTTGACTGTTGGGAATAGCGGCCGACTAGTCGGTCGACCGTTGTTCCGAACCAAAGATAAACTCTCGATCGGTCAACCGGACCCAACTAAAAGCAAAGCTCTTGCAGTCGGTCGACAGCCCGGTCAACCGAAGTGCACAAATCCACTTTGGTGCATGTCGGTCGACCGACAGAGCAATTTTTCTCTGCTTACGATTGACCGGCCGGTCGACCGACAAAGGGCCAAAGGCAAGTTATGAAATCTTTTTGAAGCCATTCCTTTTCCGACAAAATAACTTTTAATCTTTAAACACAAAATAGAGTTCTAGGGACTTGTAGAACCAGTATGTGATCATGGATCAACACAAAACAAAGTTAGACCCATATTTTGTAAAAATAATTTTCTAAATCTAAAACCCAGTTTTTTCGAAACTTGTTTTTCCAAAACTCGATTTTGAAAATGATAAAGAATATAGTTATGAACTCCTATTAAAAAAATATAGGAGTATGAAATATGTACGCGTGTGTGTATCAATCCCAAAAGCTATCAACCTATATAATCTTGGTTTAACAAATGACCATAAATCCTATCTAAAATACAAAAAGTAAAAATACAAATCTTGGTATAATCTTCTCTAGTATGCTTGATTCTTGAGCTCTTCTATATGCTTAGGCTCTGAGATCTACATCTTCTTGGCTTCTAAATGTGTGAGTCTTGTGATGGAGCCGAAATATAACAAATGGTTAACCTGAAACTTTGTTAAACAAATATGTTAAAATCATAACTACATATGTTTTGTTATCATCAAAAGTAGGGCTAATGGCCTTTGGGCCAACAAATTGTTATTATTATATAAATCACATGACATTCTCGATATATGTATATTATTATCCATTTATACTTGTTACACTTTTTACTATCTTATCTACCATCATATTTGATTGAGATTTTAAGAATAAAAAGAATTAAAGTTCAGATTTCTTAGTCTCAATACGAATCCGCTGTAGCAAGGGCTCAAGCGGGTCGTGATCCTCAGGGAAGGATACGATGCAAGCTTTTCGACCCGATTCCTCTTTAACTTCAAAATAAGAGAAGAAGTGATTAGATTTGAGATATATGATATGAAAGATGTGGCTTTGCTGATCTTCTACCACAACCCTATTGCAAGTTAAGGAGATTGATCATCACATTGAAGTATATGTAATTACCCTAGATTTTTAAGACTAATTCAAGCAAGAAAAACCAATACTAGACTCTAACAAAGTTACATTACTTAAAAACCAAACTATGGTTCATCCTAACATCTAGGTACAGCTTAATAGAAGATTAATCTTAAAGTTAGGCTGTCCTAGTTCTTAAGTTTGAAGTCATGAAGGGTCTTTTTAATATGCATCCTAGATTAAGAAGTCTAGTTATTTGTTTGATCTTCAAGAAAAGTTATTATTAAACCTAGGGTTTCTAGAGATGTCCTCAATCCGATCAAATCTTAACAGCTCTAGGGTTGCTTTAAGAATCTCAGCAAACCACTAAAGGAAATTAGTTCATCATCATTCTTTTTTTTTCTTTTCAATTTATTTATTTTTTTATTTTATTTAATATGAAAGATTGCAAAGAAGTAAAGAAAAAGAAAACCAGAAGAGATCACAGATTAAAAAGAAAACCAGAGAGATCACAAAATAAAATTAAAAATAGCAGAAAATTAAATAGGAAAAAGGTAACCTTTATTCGATGAACGTCTCCCAAATACAAGCTCCTTCTTCCACAATGTGCTTGAAATAAAAATTACAGCTTGCTTGAAATTTAAAGAGAAATAGCTAAAAGAAAATCCTAATACGTCTCTGGATGCCCCCTCTGCTGCGCCTGCAGGGATATTTATAGGTGCAGAAGGCCGAAGAGTCCTGGATAAACCTGCCCACAAAAACTGGAAACTGATCTCATCTAAATTGCCGCAAAATCCTGGTTTTTGCCGCAATTTTGCGGCAAAACTGGCTCTTCTGGCCACGCGCTTTGGCGCGTGGCCTCTCCCGATCCGTTCATCTGGGCGTTTGCTTCTGGAAGTGTGATCCTGGCTCTTCATCTTGGGATTTCGAGATAACTTAGAAATCAAGTTACCTTGATCTCAAATATCCCAAATCTTTTATCCACGAATTTCCTTCTTATCTTTGGCTTTTATGCTCATCCTGCAAGAGTTTAGGGTTGGGTAGAATTCTATCCTTCCCTCATCTTTAATAATTGTAACTTTAGCCCTTGTATATTTGCACTTTGACAATTGATATTTGCGCTTTTGCACCTGGGCTTCAAACATGGGCTTGGATCTGGGCTTTTGGGCTCTTTTAAGCTTTATTTATTATTAAAATAATAATTCGAGGCCTGCACACATTAAATAACAAAATATTAATAAATGTGCATTATAATATGAATAAATGTGCAAATGTGATGGTAAATATGATGACAATTATGCATTTTTTACTACTAATCACACCCCCACACTTATCTTTTTGCTCGTCCTCGAGTAAAAATCAAAAAGAAAAAGAAAATCTAATCTAACTAACTCACTTTCGTAGGAATCACGGTTGCACTTAGCGTGTGCAACAAGCCGTTAAACCCCTAGGTTACCCTAGAGGACGAGTGTTGTCTCGTGAGGGTTTTCAGCGGATTACACCCACAAAATCCATAAAAAGGAAATATTTGAAATACTTTTGAAAAGACTAAGTAATCTATAAGTTTTAGGATCCTCATTTTTATTCATTCTTCAAACCTAGTCTTTATAAAGTCAATTGTTATTCATTTTAGGTAAGGATTAAAATTGAATTTCTAATATAGTCTTTTTCGTTACCAAAAATCATATGCATCCTTATGAATTTTTACTAGCAATTCCTTAACTTGGACTCTCATGCCTCTTTATTATTTTTATAACATCATCTAATTTTCTTTCGTGTAAGTATCAAGGCTTCTTGAGGCCCTCATACCTAACTAATTGACTATTAGATGTGTTAATATAATTTTTTTTTTGGCATGTATAACTCATCTAATTTTCTTTCGGATAAGTATCAAGGCTTCTTGAGGCCCTCATACCTAACTAATTGACTAATAGATGTGTTAATACATGTATAATATTCTCAGTTTTCTTAGGCTTTCTAATCCACCCATGTAGCGAACTTAAAGTCGGTGGCTCCCAAACTGGTCGGCTTTAGGGCACCAGGTGAGAAAACACCCCGCGGACTCAAATTCGAATGAACTAGGCCACAAAACTAAGGACTTTATTTTTATTTAGAACTCACCTTTAGGCGTGAATACTTATGCTTCTTGAGGCACATGTATCCAGCTTAATTGGTGATATTTTTTTTTTATTTTTTTTTATGAGGCATAAGGTCTTTGTCTTAGAATCCTAGATATGTACTAGGAATGCACATTTCATTAAGGTAAAAATTAAGACTAACTAATTATTCAATTTCTCCTCCTATACCTAAAATTTAAACAATTTATTTATTTTGACCAAGTTTTTAGAAATCCTAATCATGATTTTCCTAATCCTTAAAACTAACTTAGATTTCTTTCAAAAAATAAGTCAAAGTATTATCCTTTTTATAAGTTTTTTTTTTAAAATTTTTTTTTAAATTTTTTTTTTGAAATGTTAGAACAAATAAAGAGAAAAATATTTTTTTTATTTTATTAATTAATATTTTCTATGTTAGTAAACCCTCCCCCACACTTATCTCATGCATTGTCCTCAAAGTATGAAATGCATGAATGCATGAAGAAAAATGTAAAGAGAGGCAAAAAATAATAGTATACCATAATATGTACAACACATGTATCACTCTCACCTAGAGCTGCTTAGGATTCATCCCTCTAGCTCGTTTCCCATCATTCCAATGGGTTCTCTTTATAAGGCACAATGGGGAGACCAACATTTTTGTTTTAACTTTCTCTCCCCCAGTTTCATCTTCTTTAGGCTCTTCCTCATCATATGTACACCTCCATTATTTAAAAATTCATCACACCTTTCAGTTGGAACTTCCTTGCCAAGAAATTCTAGCTCAGTTCCGTACATCTCCTCAAAACTTAAATCAACACTTTTCCCTGGAAGTGAATAATTAACCAACATCTCCTTAATCGGTGTATCTAAACACAGGAGTTCTTCTTCAAAGAGACTTTCGAAAGTTAAGTCAATCGGAGTTTCTTGAACTATATTCTCATGCGATATTTCAGTGCTTGACTCTTTGAAGATACTTAGATCAAATCTTCATTTTTTAAAGGGAACTTTAAAATTATAATCCTCAACATGTGTCATCTTATCACTAAAATCGCACTTATCCTCAAATAACTTGTCAAGAAATAGAGACTCATTTTCACTTTCTTTTTCACAAATGTTCTCGATGAAGTTCACCTCAAATGTTTGGTCTTTTATCTTACGAGATTGGTTTTCCAGGTTGAAGACATTGACCTCTTTAGTCATGTTTCCAAAGGTCAACCTCATGGATCCATTCCTACAATTTATGATCGCATTTGCAGTTGCAAGGAACGGACGCCCTAGGATAACGGGAGTTTGAGACCGAAGAGTGGATACAGGTTCGGTCTCCAGAACAACAAAATCTACTGGGTAGATAAACTCCCCAACTCGGATGAGCACATTGGTAATTTCTCCTTTGGGAATTTTTATGGATCGGTCAGCTAATTGGATTGTAACCTTAGTCGGACTAAGTTCGCCCAACCCAAGTTGTTGGTAGACTGAGAAGGAGAGTAAGTTGATACTTGCTCCCAAATCAAGAAGTGCATGCTTAATTGCAGTTTGACCTATTGTGCAAGAGATGGTGGGGCAACCAGGGTCCTTATACTTGACAGGGATCTGGTTGGACAATAGCTCACTAATGTTAGTGGCTAGAAAAACCTTCTTGGGCACATTAGTCTTTCTCTTCTTTGTGCACATGTCCTTAATAAACTTGGCATACTTAGGGACTTGTTGAATTGCATCAAGAAGAGGTATATTGATCTTGACTTGATTAAAAATCTCGCGTACCTTATCCATTTGTGCACATTGCTTATCTTTAAGCCTATTTGGGTAGGGTGCGATGGGCTTATGCATATCTTCGGCTGACTTGTCTTTTTTCGTGTTGTTGGCATCAAGTTGAGATGGAGTGGGATCAGGCAAGCTGAATGCTTGTTTAGAACTTGATGGTGTTGATACTTGGTTATCAACTTGTTTTCCCGACCGCAATGTATGAATCGCATTGCACTGACTCATATGATTCTCTTCAGCCAAGTGAGCTTGACTAGAGTTCCTAGGGTTTGGGAATGGTTGACTAGGTAGAGTACCCTTTTGCCTTTCTTGCTGATTCATTTGCATCTCTATCCTAGTCAAGACTTGAGCCAGTGTGTCATTGCTTTAAACGAGAGTGTCCACCTTTCTTTCCATATTGGAGAGCCTTGTTTCCATTTGTGAATATTGGAAAGAGGGTGGAGGATTTTGATAGGGCGGATTTTGGAAATTGTTGGAGAATTTGGGCCTAGTTTGATCATTGTTACTTTGGCCCCATGACAAATTGGGATGGTTTCTCCAACCGGGATTGTAGGTGGGCGAATATGGATTGTTGGCGGGCGGATTGTTGGTGGGCCTTGTGAAGGCCGCACTCATATGTTCGGGCAAGCTTTGATGCGCGATAAAGACGGGACATTCCTCGAACACATGGTTCATATTTTGACAATAAGTACAGCCCACCGAAGATGTTGGGCTGACTTGGTTCACAGAGACTGGTTCTTTAGTTTCAAGAGTCTCAAGTCTTCGCATAACAGCATCTAACTTAGCATCGGTTACTATGTTGGCCTCAATGGAATGGATACCTCCTTTAGAAGAAGTAGGGTCATTAGTCCTAAGTTTTTCCGGAGTAGGTTCCCATTGGATGGTATTCTCAGCTAATTGCTCATACAATAACCATCCATCAGTTTCGTCCTTTTTCAGAAATCCTCCTTGGCACATGGATTCTAACAATGTTTTAGTTTGATATTCTAATCCATCATATAGAACTTGGCAAAGTCGCCATTTCTCTATCCCATGGTGAGGGCATTGGGCAAGGAGGTCCTTGAAACATTCGAAATATTTCCAAAAAGGTTCATTGGCTGTTTGCTTAAACTGTAAGATGTTCTTCCTAATCAGTGCAGTCTTGTGGACGGGATAAAATTTTTTTAAGAATGCCTTAACAAAATTATCCCACGAAGATATTGAACCGGCCTCTAGACTGTAGAGCCATTTCTTTGCTAAATCCTTCAAAGCAAAGGGGACAAACCTAAGTTTGATGTCATCTTTTCCTAACTTAGGAATATTCATCATGAGACATACTTCCTCAAATTCCCTTATGAAGAAGTATGCATCCTCGGAGTCAAGTCCATGAAATTTCGGAAGGTTGTTGATGTATTGTGGCTTAAGCTCAAATGGGTCAACACCTTCATCGTTAAGCTTGATGCAAGAAGGAAGAGAGGTCCTAATAGGATAGAACCTATCTTGGAGTGATATTGGTTGTGCCATGTGTGGGTCGGGCTTTTGCTCGGGTGGTGAACTAGTTCTAGTTAGCCTGGATGTAAGTGGGTCCTCGACCAAGCGGACATGCACAATCAGCAAACAAGTTCACCCAATCAATCAATAAAAAAGAAAGACAATCAAAAATCCTAATCTAGGGTAAGCCTTGACCTAGACGACTCCTAACTTTAGACTGTCCTTAGGAGGTCTATTGTCGACGTTAACCACAAGCTAATCGGCCAGGTAGGTGGCAAGACCGGTGGGAGGTTTTCCGTCAGAGACGTTCCTTAATTAAATAACCACCGTTCTTCGGGCTTTCGGCCCTCAATCCCCTGCCTAGACACCAATTTGACAAGGGTTAATTTCGAACAATTTTCCTTCTTCGGTCAATCTCCTATTGAGTCCGAGTTAACCTAGGGCCAACGTCTAGTCAAATTTTAATTAAAGTTAGGGTTGTGAGTGTGACGGATATAATTTTTGGGCCAAGAAAGGGTGATGAAATCTCCACCTTATCTTGCTTATGGGTTATGCCCTTAAGATGAATTAGTGTACGTGTAAAGCGGTAGAAAAGTAATCACTCAAGAAAGCAGTAAACAACCAAGAGTGTTTCCTAATCTATATGCTATGCAAACGTACCTTGTCGCCAGCACTCTTCAACAGAATTAAAAAAAATGTAAATAGACACGTGCCCTAAATGCAAGAGTCTAAAAAATTTTTTTTTTTTTCAACAAATGGGTTAATGTTATTAATTAGCAGTTGCAGAGTGATCACAGAGAAAAATAATCACAGCAGTAAGCAGATTTTTGCAATGCAAAGCAACCTGCAGAAATTTCTGTGAGTAGTTAACTACTCTTGCCGCGTTTCTGCGGCTTTTGCCGCGGATCTGCGGCAAAGGAGTAGGCCCAAGTGCTCTGCCTTCTAGGGCAGAGGCACAGGGTTGCAATATGTCCTCGCTGCTGCTTTGTTTTCCTGTTCCCTGTATCTGCAAACAGAAAATAAAAAATGATTAGATTGAGGAAATCGTGCCGTTCCTTCCCCGGCAACGGCGCCAAAATTTTGATTGAGATTTTAAGAATAAAAAGAATTAAAGTTCAGATTTCTTAGTCTCAATGCGAATCCGCTGTAGTAAGGGCTCAAGCGGGTCGTGATCCTCAGGGAAGGATGCGATGCAAGCTTTTCGACCCGATTCCTCTTTAACTTCAAAATAAGAGAAGAAGTGATTAGATTTGAGATATATGATATGAAAGATGTGGCTTTGCTGATCTTCTACCACAACCCTATTGCAAGTTAAGGAGATTGATCATCACATTGAAGTATATGTAATTTACCCTAGATTTTTAAGACTAATTCAAGCAAGAAAAACCAATACTAGACTCTAACAAAGTTACATTACTTAAAAACTAAACTATGGTTCATCCTAACATCTAGGTACAGCTTAATAGAAGATTAATCTTAAAGTTAGGCTGTCCTAGTTCTTAAGTTTGAAGTCATGAAGGGTCTTTTAATATGCATCCTAGATTAAGAAGTCTAGTTATTTGTTTGATCTTCAAGAAAAGTTATTATTAAACCTAGGGTTTCTAGAGATGTCCTCAATCCGATCAAATCTTAACAGCTCTAGGATTGCTTTAAGAATCTCAGCAAACCACTAAAGGAAATTAGTTCATCATCATTCTTTTTTTTTCTTTTCAATTTATTTATTTTTTTATTTTATTTAATATGAAAGATTGCAAAGAAGCAAAGAAAAAGAAAACCAGAAGAGATCACAGATTAAAAAGAAAACCAGAGAGATCACAAAATAAAATTAAAAATAGCAGAAAATTAAATAGGAAAAAGGTAACCTTTATTCGATGAACGTCTCCCAAATACAAGCTCCTTCTTCCACAATGTGCTTGAAATAAAAATTACAACTTGCTTGAAATTTAAAGAGAAATAGCTAAAAGAAAACCCTAATACGTCTCTGGATGCCCCCTCTGCTGCGCCTGCAGGGATATTTATAGGTCCAGAAGGCCGAAGAGTCCTGGATAAACCTGCCCACAAAAACTGGAAACTGATCTCATCTAAATTGCCGCAAAATCCTGGTTTTTGCCGCAATTTTGCGGCAAAACTGGCTCTTCTGGCCACGCGCTTTGGCGCGTGGCCTCTCCCGATCCGTTTATCTGGGCGTTTGCTTCTGGAAGTGTGATCCTGGCTCTTCATCTTGGGTTTCGAGATAACTTAGAAATCAAGTTACCTTGATCTCAAATATCCCAAATCTTTTATCCACGAATTTCCTTCTTATCTTTGGCTTTTATGCTCATCCTGCAAGAGTTTAGGGTTGGGTAGAATTCTATCCTTCCCCATCTTTAATAATTGCAACTTTAGCCCTTGTATATTTGCACTTTGACAATTGATATTTGCGCTTTGACAATTGATATTTGCGCTTTTGCACCTAGGCTTCAAACATGGGCTTGGATCTGGGCTTTTGGGCTCTTTTAAGCTTTATTTATTATTAAAATAATAATTCGAGGCCTGCACACATTAAATAACAAAATATTAATAAATGTGCATTATAATATGAATAAATGTGCAAATGTGATGGTAAATATGATGACAATTATGCATTTTTTACTACTAATCAATATTACATGTAAAATTTGTACTTCTTGTATTCTTTACAGACACGTTATTCGTGTACACAAATACTCTGCATTTCATGTATTTCATATTTCATGTATTTTCTTCATATTAGTATGGTTATTCTGTGTACTACATATATACATGTTCATATTATTCATATTATTCACGATACTATCATACAATTTTTACTAGAGTTTAAATATTAATGAAAAATAATAAATAGAGTATTATTTATACAAGTTGATCACATTGATATGTCACTAAATGTTATTTTTTATTTCACAAACTGATAATAACATATAAATGTATAACTCCTATTGATTATAACAACCTAATAGTATAAAGGATGATGATATATATAAGACCTTTTCCGATAATATTCATTGCTATTCCTTTTATATAATTGTATAAGTTTGTAGTAGCATCACTATTATAACATACATGCTAGATAGTACTATTGCTATAGCGTGAATATGATATTTGTGTTAGTTTTACCGATCGTTAGCATAAATATATTGTATCACTGATAGTTAAACATATATAATATATTATTGTAGTTGTACTACTAATATAATATATTATTACTATTTTTTTTATTTTACCACTCACTAGGTGTCTTTCTGACGATCCTTGATTTGCAAGGCCAGATTGGGGATCAGAGATATCAGAGTACTTGATGTTTTTCGGGATATTGTTAGAAGACCCACCACCTTTATTATTCATATGTATTTTTATTATTCTGTTTTAATTTTCTTATTTATCCTTATTTCCATATCTAATGTAGTCACTGACCCTTTTTGCAGGTATTCTTATACTATTTATATTGAAATTATTATTGTATACTGTGTTTATTCTCTGTACTGAGGCTTAGCGTATATATGTGAGGGTATATTCGCCATGCGTATGTTTGTCATCGTAGCTTCCCCGTATTTGCGAGAACAGGGCATTACACTTGGCTTCCTCCACAAGCTTCTCTCCCTCATCTTATCCTCCCTCTCTCTTCTCTATAAAGGAGCTGACTAATAGTTCCAGGGCCTGCACACACTCACCCTCTCTCTCATACCACACACGCACACACTCTTCCCTTTCCTTTCTCTCTCTAAAAATGCCCTTTTTCTCAATGCCACTCCCCCTCTGTCCCTATAGGCCACAGCTAGAGGCAGAAATAGGAATAAATTTGGGGTGGGCTGCAAGTTTTTATAACATATGCTTATGGATTATATGAATTTGTCAAAAGAATAAATAATATTCTTCACTAAATCAGGTGCAGAAGCATGAATAAATTTGTCAAAAGAAAATCATAATAGAAGGGGATCTAAGGCAATATATGAAAAATAACCAAAATAGAAAGGGGTTTAAGGCAAGATATAAAAAAATAGGCCGGGCTGTAGCCCGACCCAGCCAACTCGGGTCCGCCCCTGGCCACAGCCATGCCTAGGGCCTCCCTCACCCACTCGGCCATACCCCTCCACTTTCTTTCTTGAAAACTTAGTTTCTCTCTCCTCCCTCTTTCTTTCTCTACCATTTTCTCTCTTCTCACATACTTTCTCTCACTAGGGTTAGCCCGTGCATGTGGTGCCGGGAGTACTAGGCGAGTACTCTACCCTTGATGCATATGCATACACACGCTTGTACACGTATATTTGTGCACGTGCATGCATATTTTATATTCTGGCCATTTCTAGAATTTTTCAGTAGTTTCTAGAAATTATTTGGGCATTATTTGGATTTTTCTGTATTTTAAAAATTAACTGTATATTTTTAGGAATTTTCTTGTATTTACAGAATTTATCTGTGTATTTCTGAAATTTTTCTGTATTTTAGGAATTTCCTGTATTTTACTGAAATTTATGTGTAACTTTAAGAATTATCTGAATTATTGTATTTTGGGACTAACAGTGGTGGAAGTTGCAAGAGAAGACGCTCAGGACAAACTTCCCTTCTGGTGTTTGCGTTGTCTCGGGAAACTGCCCCGCTGGTTATCCAATAGGCATAATGGGCCATCGCCCGATGCCTTGCCCTCCCTTAGGGAGTTCATGGTAGTCCGATAGGGGTGGTTGGGGTAGAGCCCTCGAGCAAACTATTCTTAGAGGTAGTGTTGTCCGAGAGACCGCTCTGCAGGTCACCTAAAAGGTAAAAGGATGACTCCACTATCTGACACATTCGGGTTTAGAGGTGACATGGGACAGAGGGTTCACCCACTCAGCTCAAGAGTATTCTGTTGTGACTGTGATTATTATATTATTTTATGCCTGTTGTGTGCTACTAACCCCTTCTGCAGGTACTTATACAGCCTCCGGGCTTAACCGCTCTCTGGTTCTACACTACAGCCTCCGGGCTTAACCTCTCCGAGGTTTTTAACGTCTTAGCTCTATTTTATAGCTCTGCCTGGTTGAAGGCGAGACTTAGCGCTCAGCGTTTTATCACCATACATGTCTAGGTGAAATTCTGCCGGATTTTAAACTCGCATTTTAAGACCGAGTCGTTCCTGAGTTTCACCAGACACTTTAGTGCTTAAAATGATGTCCGCTAATTTTGCTCCAGCACTGCTTTGCTCCGCTTGTATATGCATAGCTGTAGTGCTGCTTTTATACTTTTACTGGATACTGATACTTGATACTGAATACACAATAGATACCTGATACTGAATACTTGATATTGACACTGGATACTAATATGACATCTGACTACTCGTACATTGAACCTGATACTATGACACTGGACTGATTAAATACCTATTGTTACCAAAAAGACTGCTATCCATGAACTCATGAATTTTGGACAAGGATATTTACATACTTCTGATTTGCTTATGACTCCTAATACACTCCTGATACTATTCCTGTTACTGATACATGATATGTGGAATTAAGCGCCACACGAAGCTAAGTACACAACATACCACTTTTAGAGTCCGTGGGGCCACCTCAGGAGTCAACAAATATACTCCTGTTACTTCTGACCGAAGAAACAGTGAATGGAGCTAAGTACATACAAAGATAAGTACCCACCATAAATATAGTGGGGGTACCGCTAAAGTCCGTGGGGGTACTGCTAGATTCTGTGATCCTTCTCCTTATACATGGTATGCATTTGGTGCATGGATCTAAGTACCATACGGAGCTAAGGACACACCACGCACACGTGGTGGAGGTGCCTCTAGAGTCCAGACATCATGCTCAGGGTTCTCCTGTTCTCCTGACGCTAGTACTGACTGAACATAGTATATTATATATATAATATGTTGGCCCAAAGGCTTTCCACCCTGGTTTTGATGATGATTAACTCATGTAGTTATGTTTACTAATAATCTTGTGTTGTTTAAGTTTCAGATCATTAACCAAGATATTAGTTGGTGATTAGCTTCAACAAGGAGTTTAGAAGCTTTTCATGATGATTCCAGGGCCAAAGTTTCAAGATCATACATTGCCTAGCCCATGGATGGAGTTTTGGAGCAAGTCTACTTGAAGATGAAGATTGTCAAGAAGACTTAGGTATCCATAGTTTTAGATAGTGTTTTTAGATTCATTTGTAAAGCTTAGTATAGTTGATATGCTCAAGTCCACAATAACACACCGTTTTCATATTTTGGATTTGGTTTTCATGAATAGTAGATCAAAATAAGTTTACTTTATTTCTATGTATATTAGATATGTTCTAGATATACATACATGCTTTAAACTTGCTAGACTAACTTATTTTGACTTTCCTATTCACGTATTGAAAAATCAAGTTTGATAAAAATACAAGTTTTGTTTTTGATAAAATTTGCAAGACTCCAAAATGAATTGATATGATTGATATATGTCTTGAAATTTTTATCACAAGTTTGTGTTTCCATATAAAATGATAAAACTTTTTTGATGATTTTTAGAAGACTTAAAGATTTTTCAAATATTTTAAAACTGTTTTTCTGACCCAGTTTCTGTTCCAGGCTTCAATCAGTCGACTAAGTCAACTGACCTAGTCGACTTGGCTGAAGTCGGTCGACTGGGCCGGTCGACCGACGTGCACAAATCTGTGCACGTTGGCAGCTTTGGGACGGTCGACCCGGACGGTCGACCGATCTGAGAGCAGTGCTCTCTGTTTGTTTGGGTCGACCAGGCCGGTCGACCGTGGTTGCCTAACGGTCACATTTCTGACCGTTGGCGGTCGACCGGGCCGGTCGACCGTCAGCCTGTCAGGCTGCCACATCAGCCTAACGGCTAGTTTTTTCTGATGGGGCTATAAAAGAAGGAAATGGTGAAGGCTATTTCTTGGTGAAGTGAAGAAAAGAGTAAAGAATGTAAAGGAAAACTTATATAGGATTTGATTTTGTAAAGGAGATGCAAATAAAGAATTTGAGAGGGGGTTTTGTGCAAAAAGGGAGGTGAGGTGTCTCTCCTAGCCACCTTGGCCGGCCATGGGAGAGAGAGAAAAGATGGGCATTTAATGAGGAAGTAGGTGAGAAAATGTGTGGAGTTGAAATTTTTGGAGAAAATGGAATTTTGGAAAATGGAAAAAAACTTGTGGTTGTGGAGGAAAGAAATAGGAAAGGAAAAGAAAGAAATCATAAGGGAGAAGATATTTCTTCTTGGATTTAGAAAATAAATATTGAAATACAAGTTCCCGGGTTAAGTCGAGGATGCGGAAAACATTTCGGGAAATACCGAAATCGTCCGAAATTCAAGTATCTCGGACGACTCGTAAATTTATCAAAAATCAATATAATATATGAAGACGTATAGTGAAATCCGTTTGAAGAAATACTTTATAGTTTAAAACTAAAATCCCGAATCAGTAATTTACCAACTCCGTTGAAATTTTCATAAATTCATAAAATTCTCAGAAAAAGTATTTAAGTAGGAAATATCATTCTAAGAAATAAGGTCTAAAGACTCTTCTAGAAATTCTTAACCGTTTGTAAAATAAAAATCCAGGAATCGATCAGCGACACTGGTCGACAACCGGTTTTGAAGAAATTTATTTTAATTCAGGAAAAATCTAGAAATCATAGAAAATCTAATATATGGAAAATGATATTTGAAATTGAAATCGTCAAATACAGGAAGTAAATCGAAAAATACGGTCGAAAACTGAATACGCAATTAAGTACGTATTCTGGGAACAGGGTATTACAATCCACCCACCTTACAAAAATTTCGTCCTCGAAATTTCATAAGGTGAAAGGTAACAGGAAAGGTAACAGATAGATAGGAAAAGAAGAGAGATAACAGTAGAAAGAATAGAAGGAAAGAGTTTTTACCAAATCAAGATGTGAAGAGTTGAGGGTAACGCTCTCGCATAACATCCTCTCGTTCCCATGTGGCTTCTCCCGGTGCATGTCTGTTCCAAGACACCAATACCAATGGTATAGCCTTGCTCTTCAGTGTCTTAACACTCCTATCCAATATGGCCCTCGGCTGTTCCTGATATGATATCTGGCTGCAGTCCATTCGGAATGATCCAAAATATGACTATCATCCTTTACATACTTCCTCACTGTGATACGTGGAAACATTGTGCACTCCCTCCAAGATGGAGGTAAAGCCAATCTGTACGATACATCTCCCACACGGTCCAAGATCTCGAATGGGCCGATGTACCTCGACTAAGCTTTCCACGAGTACCGAACCGGAAACTCCCTTGTAGGTGATATCTTTAAAAACACATGGTCACCTGCCTGGAACTCCAATGGCCTTCTCTGTGTGTCAGCCCAACTCTTCTGACGGCTCTGTGCTGCCCTGAGGTGGTCTCTGATGATTCTGACTTTCTCTGTGGTCTGAATCAGAATCTCTGGCCCCAAAAGTCCCCTCTCACCGACTTCATCCCAACAAATCGTGACCTACACTTCCTTCCATACAATGCTTCAAATGGTGCCATCTTGATACTTGCCTGGTAACTGTTATTATAAGAAAACTCCGCCAAGTGAAGATGATCTTCCCATGATCCCTTGAACTCAATCATGCAAGCCTTTAGCATATCTTCAAGAATTGGATGGTCCTCTCTGATTGTCCGTCTGTCTGAGGATGATATGAAGTACTGAATTTCAGACGAGTCCCTAGACTCTCTTGGAGGCTTTCCCAGAAATGAGATCTGAATCTGGTGTCTCTGTCTGACACAATACTAACTGGACTCCATGTAGACGAACTATCTCCTTCATGTACTTGTCCGCCAGAACCTCTGTCGACTGACCCACCCTGAATGGTATGAAGTGAGCTGATTTGGTGAGGCGATCAATGATTCCCACACAGCATTATTACCTTTAGGACTGCGAGCAATGCCGTGACAAAATCCATGGTGATGTGCTCCCACTTCCACTCAGGTATCGGTAAAGGTTGTAGAAGTCCAGCTGACCTCTGATGCTCATCTTTATCTGCTGACAAACCAAGCACTTGGCAACATACTGGGCTATCTCCCTCTTCATGGCATTCCACCAAAACTGCTTCTTCAAATCCTGATACATCTTGTTCCCCCGGGTGTATGGAATAATACTGAACTGTGAGCTTCTGCCAAAATCTTCTGCCGAACTTCTCCTTGGGGAACACAAATCCTGCTATCAAAGTATAAGGCACCATCCGGATGAATACTGATATCAGTCCTCAATCCAGCCTCTACCTGAGCTCGGAATTGCTGCAATCTGGGGTCTTCCTTCTGAGCTTCCTGATCTCATCTATCAATGCTGACTGAATTTGCATGGTCATGAACTGTCCCGCCTTATCAGCTCCTTGCACCAACATCAAGTCCAATCTGATGATGTCTTGAATCAACTCCTTCTGCTGAGTAAGTTGACAAGCACTCTATACTCTGGCTTCCTGCTCAGTGCATCCGGTACTGTATTGACCTTGCCTGGATGATATTGCAAGTCAATATCATAGTCCGCCATCAGCTTCAGCCACCGCCTCTGCCTCATGTTCAACTCTTTCTGTGAGAAGATATACTTGAGGCTCTTGTGATCCGTGTATATCAACACCTTATCTCCCAGAAGATAATGCCTCCAGATCTTCAAAGCAAATATGACAGCTGCTAGCTCCAAGTCATGAGTTGGGTAGTTCCGCTCATGAGGCTTCAGTTTGCCTAGATGCATAAGCTATAACATGATCATGTTGCATAAGTACACATCCAGGCCTTTTCCTGATGCATCACTGAAGATGACCATCCCTCCTCTTCCTGAGGGAGTCCTCAAGATTGGAGCTGAAATGAGTCTCCTGCTTCAACTGCTCAAATGCCAAGCACATTCTTCTGTCCATATGTACCTTTCTCCTTTCTGTGAGCTTGGTCAACGGGGCTGCAATCCTAGAGAAGTCTTGGACAAAGCGTCTGTAATATCCGGCTAGTCCAAGAAAACTCTTAATCTCAGTCACCCGTCTTCGGAATTGGCCAATCCTTCACTGCCTGGACTTTGCTAGATCAACTGAAATCCCTTCTGCTGAAACTATGTGTCCAAGGAAGGCTATACTGTCCACCAAAAGTCACACTTGCTCCTCTTCACATGAAGCTGCTCCTGCTGGAGAGTCTGCAATACAATCCTCAGTGCTCTGCATGCTCCTTATTGTCCTTTGAATAGATCAAGATATCATCTATAAAAACAACAACAAACTGATCCAAGTAGGGCGAGAACACTCGGTTCATCAATCCATGAAAACTGCGGGGGCATTGGTGACTCCGAAGGCATAACTAGAAATTCATAGTGGCCATAACGGGTCCTGAATGCCGTCTTCAGATATCCCTTTCTTCATCCTTAGCTGATGGTAACCTGACTGCAAATCCAATTTAGAGAATACCCGGGCTCCATGAAGCGATCAAACCAATCATCAATCCTTGGTAAGGGATACTTGTTCTTGATGGTAACCTTGTTCAATTCTCTATAATCAATACAAAGTCTTTTACCACCATCCTTCTTATTGGCCAACAGTACTGGAGCTCCCCATGGTGAAGTACTTGGCCGAATCAATCCCTTGTCTGAGTATTCCTGCAGTTGCTTCTTCGAATCTCTAACTCCGTCGGTGCCATCCTGTACGGAGCCTTAGATATAGGAGCTGCTCCTGGAACTGTATCATGGAGAACTCATCATCCTATCCGGTGGCAGTCCTGAGATCTCAGCAAACACTCCTGGGAATTCATTTCACACTGGTACCTTTCTGCTTCTGAACTCCGAAGTAGTCATCCGAGTCTTTCCCTTGTAGACTTCACTTCTCCACTGAATTGGAACTCCGGTTGATGAGGGATTCTGAAATTAATTTTCTTCTCCCTACAATCAATAACTGCATGGTACTGACTGAGCCAGGTCATGCCTAAGATTACGTCGTACCCTTTGGTGTCTAGTACGATCATATCTATGGCCAAGATCTTATCACATAGTTCTACTGGACAATCAGTACAGACTCTAGAAGATATGGACTACCCCATTCCCTGTACTAATCTCCCATTTGTGGTCTAAGATCTAACAGGTATAGAATGCAAAGCCACAAATGGTCTGAGATTAACAATGGGATGCACCTGAATCGAAGAGAGCGAGAACAGGTTTTGAATGAACTCTGATGTTACCTGTTATCACTTCCTCTGAAGTCTCAGCCTCTTCTGCTGTCAGATTGTAAGCCTGACCTCTACCACACCCTGCTGCAGTCCTGGCTCCTCTCTGGACTGGGCGAACAACATGCTGTGGAGGAAGGGGAAGAGCTCTCCTCATTGCTGGTCCTTGGTTCCTCTGCCCAAGTGGCCCTGGAATTACCCTCTGCCCATTCGGTCCTTGTAGTGCTGGCAAGGCTTGACTGGCTATCCCCATTCTCCGGTGTGGACAGGCTTCAATGAATGATCTCGGGAACCACACACCAAACATAGTCCTTTGCCCTTCGGCATTCTGTCGGATATGCCCTGGCTTCTGACAATAACTGCAGAAAGAAACTGGTTGGGCCGTCTGGTAAGGAGCTGGCCTGAAAGGTTGCCTCTGAACTTTCGCTGCTCTATATTGGCCCTCCTCTTCCCATTGGTACAAATGGCCTCTTCATGGCCTGGTTCCCCATCTGGTCAACTTTCTTCTTCTCAAGCCACGCTCACTTCTCGAGCTATGTGAGAACCTCCGAATAAGTCTTCAACTGCTGGGGCATCAGGAAAACTTGTATGTCCATCTGCAGACCCTGCTGGAACCTGCTTGCCCGCTTCTCCTCATCCGTCACCATGTACGGAGCAAAGCGGCTCAATCTAAGAAACTCTGCAGCATACTCGTCCACGGACTTGCTCCCTTGCTGAAGCCTGATAAACTGCTCTTCCATGTCCTTCTGAGCAGTAGCTGGGAAGAATCTGGCATAGAACTCTTGGAGAATGTGTCCGTCACCAGGAGACAGGCTTCTCCAGTCTGGCCTCCTCAGCTAGCCACCAAGTTCTGGCTATATCCTTCAACTGAATCTTGGCGACCTCACCTGGTTAGCCTTGGTACTCTGGCTGCGTTCACAAATCTGAGGTGTCCGTCAGCCATTGCTCAGCATCCAGGGTTTCTCTCCACCCGTGAAGATGGCTGGTTGCAGCCGTCTGAAGTCCTGAAATATTCCCCGGCCTCTGTTCCTTAGGGGCCGCCAACTCCTGCCGAGAAGTTCGGTCCTGCTGCTGCTGGTTTCTCCATCATAGTCTGAATGACCCTTAGAATGTCCACATTCTCTCCCGTGGGTCCATTCGACGATTGCCCCGAGTGGTTACGTCCCGTTCTTCTCTCCATACCGAGTTAGGAAAGATAACTGGAATTGAGAAATGGAAGGATTTAGGATACAAATGGAATCAAGGAGGAATCAAGAAGGACTAGATAACTTTGTACATTGTAGTTGGCAATAGCAAATTACTAGGATTTGCCGCTTGATTGTACTTTAGGTGTGAGAGCCTAGGCTCTGATACCAACCTGTAACGCCCGATTCCACGGATACGGGGACGTCACTGCGACGTATATACGTAGGTCAGGAATTGCCCCACGTATATACGCTAAGCATAAAAGTACAAGCAAGGATCAGAGTACACACAAAGCGTGGTATACATACATATGCCAACATGAAAATACATGTACAAATTATACAGGATATGATAACTATTACACTTTACAAGTGTCATTTATCACAACCAAGTCCAAAAGAACAAGATACAGAATGTATACAAAAAGCTCACGAGTAGAAAGAAGATCCCGTGAGTCAAAAATGAGGACTGGCACAAGGGAACTGGAACTAGTCAGCTTGCCCACTAAGATAGGCTCGATCCTCAGCAGTTGGCTCCACTTCGGTCCAAGCTTCGGAATCTGAATATGCAAATCCAAGGGAGTCAAGACATATAAACAATAAACGGACTACAGCCAAGTGGCTAAGAGACATGAATAAGTAGTATGAAACATATAAGGAATATCAGCTAACAAGTATGAAAAGCATGAAGGATAAAGTCCTAATACATTAGATCTACAGTTTAACATCTATTAGTATTACTGTCTTACTGTGATATCTAGCTATGTGACCCAGCGTCCCAGAGCACATAGATCCATATCTAGTAAAGCAAGGTTGTTATTGGAAATCAGCGGTTGTATCGACGAACTATGTTTACAGTTGACCCGTACATGCCCGGGATAACGGTCCAGGATTGTTCCGTTGCTTGGTGACGG
>JAVJIF010024605.1:0-48727 GCA_038442645.1 Agave tequilana
AGGGTAAGTAAATCCCCACCTTATCCTGTTTGGAGTTTGCCCTTAAGTTCAATTTGTGCAATGTGCAATATAGACAAGAATATAACACAAAGCGATAAATCACCCACGTGTTTGTCCTATGCTATATGCAATGCCATATGTACATCTCCATCCAGATCACAACAACAGAACAAAATACAGTATATTGAATTGAATTGACACGTGACTAAATGCAAATGTCCTAAACCGTTTTAAAAACGTCCAAATACCGTATTTTGGTTCTTTTATTTATTATGGTGTGTAGGAAATCAAGCAAAAAGATAGCAGCACAAATCAACTAGCTATTACAAGATACACAACCCAGAACAAACAAGATACAACATTATTGCACAATGGCCGCGTTTGCGCGGCAGACGGGGCGCCAAAAGTTTGATCGCGGGGAAACTAGCACTCAAAAATGTGTTTTTATGAAATCGATGTAAAAGCTCGAATGTGCTAATGTACCCTCGATACTTCCGTATAGCATTGGCTTAACGGGTCGTATCCACAGGGAAGGGAGGCGTAGAAGCATTGACAGTTTCTATTCACGTCAGTTGTTAACACTTCTTCTTTGTTGAAAGAGTGAAAGAAAGTGAAAAGAAAAGAAAAGGAAAACAATCATGTGGTAGGTGAGGAGAGCGATGAAAACGTCGATAAGAAAAACAAAAGAGAAAGTGGTTTGGAAAACAAATAGAAAAGGAAATGGAACTAAGGTGAACTAAGAAGACGGTGAAAACAATGATGGAAATGATCAAAAGAAACTTGAAAATGATTTCTAAATCAAGCTAAAAGAAAACTCATGGCTACTAACTACTAGTGATCCACTAACCATGCTAACCTCTTCGAGATAGTTACCTCACATTTTGATCCTCGGCCATCACAATCCTTGGCTCCAAGAGACGGTACAAAGCATGGCACATGGATGGTTCATAACAATCAAAACATTGCATCAAGAATAAGCTAATACAAGCATCACTCATTACATTACTAGCATGAAATAAAAGAGCATGAAATAAAAGAGAGTTAGCTTGGTTAGCAAGTTAGCAAGTTAGCAAGTTAGATGTTAGAACCCATCATCTTTGGTCATCATGGCTCTTGCAAGAATAAGGCCTTGTAGAGGGCAACCCGATTCATGTGGATTATCAAGTAAGTGGTTAGATGGTTAGTGGTTAGTAGTTAGATTGCCATGAGAAGAAAAAGTTAGCAAGAAATCATGTTAGAAGGTGAAGGAGATTACAATGGAGGAGAAAGGAGGCACCTTTACATAGAGTGTCACTCTCTATTACATCAATCCCTTACTTTCTCTCTCTATGAATCACTCACCCTACTACAATGATCTAAAAACAAAGAAAAGAAAATACAAGAAATGAAGACTCACCTACGCTACACTAAAATCTGGACCTACTCCTAAAAACGAAGACTGCTCGCGCTCTGGTCGAATACAGGGCTATTTATAGGCCTCAGAAGCCTCTGGAAGACGAGACGGGGCCACGCGTTCGACGCGTGGCTCCACTGGATTGCCGTGGATCCGCAAGGATTTTCGCGGATCCGCGCAATACCAGGGACTCTGGTCCCTGGTTTTGGTCCGTGGCACCGTCTGGCTTCGAGACACTTCTTGGTATATTCTGTTTCGGGTAAATCCGACCGCAGATTCGTCTGATGTGCGCAAGAGGCTAGGTTCAATGAATCTTCTAGATAATCCCTTACTTGGCCTCCAAGTAATGTGGATTTAATTACCCTTAATTGGGTCTAATTAAGCTCTTATTACACCTTTGCCCTTGGACTTTGGATCTACCTGCAATTAAGACCAAAATACAGTTTAGACCGACAATTTATTCATAAATCTGTGAGAGAATGCGACATAATAATGCAGAATTGTAGACTAATCATTAGTAACCATGGTTTTTCTTCTTTTTCAATTTGTCTTAGATATACAAACAAAAATTACAAAAACCATTTCCTCTATGTTTCTCACTTCTTTATTTTCACTGTGCTTCTCTTTTCATTCTTTATTTTTTTTCTTTTCATTCTTTCAAACATTAAAAAACCGTTAACAGACACGTGAACATACCGTGTAAGCTTCTATCGCCTTCCGTCCTTGTAGATTCAACTCGTTTTAGCCTCTATGCTATAACGGAAGTATCGATGAAGCCAAAGTACACACACTTTAAATATCAATTTCAAAACATACACTTTTGTGCGCAGTTTTCTCCTGATCAAATTTTTGCGCCGTTGTCGGGGATGGGAACAGTCTGATTTCACGTTTTTGTTAACTTTTCTTTTTTGTTTTTTGGTGTGCAGGTCAAAATTTTAGCATTGCAGAAGTCCACACTTGCTCTTGTGTGATTGGGTAATTTCTTGTATATTTTTATATTCTCTTACTAATATTTGTTACCTGTGCACTATAATAATTTAAGAACTAAAATATGATAATTGAAATTTTAAAATGGTTTAGACATTTGCATCTAGGCACGTGTCAATTTTCATTCCAATATATTGTATTTTGTTCTTATGTTGTAGTGATCTTGACGGAGGTGTACATATTGCATTGTATATAGTTAGGACAAACACTTCAGTGATTTACTCGCTTTTTGTGTTCATTCTTATCTATATTGCACACTTGCACAAATTGAACTTAAGGTCAACACTCAAAACAACATAAGGTGGGGAAGTCATTACCCTCCCTTAGCTAAAAAATCACCTCCCCACTCACACAACCCAAGCCCAAATAAAATTTGCTAGACGTTGGCCCCTAGGGACATCTCAGACTCATTTAAGAGATTGACCTAAGGGAGAAGTTGTTAGAAGTTGACTCTTGTTAAATTGGTGTCAAAGGCTGGGGATTGAGAGGCGAAACCTTGAAGAACAGTGGTTTGGCATAATTAGGCCCGTTGCTCCGACATGGATACCTCCCACTGATCTTGCCCCTACCTGGCCGATTAACTCATGGTCAGATTCTGACAATATACCCCCCCGTGGATGGTCTAACCAGTTAAGAGTCATTTAGGTCTAAGTCAACCCTAACATAGGCTTGTTTTCTTTTTTCTTTTTCTTTGTTTGTTTGTTTGTTTGTTTTCTTTTTTTTTTTGTAAATTGTGATATGAATTTTAACAACAACAATTTTTTCAATCCAAATATGAATTCAAATTTCACCCCGACCTCATTTGACTCGGATAACTCTGACCCAGCTATGTATAACATGACCCAACAATATATGCCGAGTTGGGATTATCTGACTCAATATGACCCAGATCTCCAATCTTATGACCATAATTTCAAAATAATTTCAACTCTTCACAGAGTCAATGGGGATTCACCTCCCCCGAGTCAAATTTTTAACCATCTTGTCCATAATTTTCACAATATTCATTCACCGATTCTACTTCATATCCTCTTTTTCCTGTTCCACCAACTGAGGAAAAATCTAATTTGGAAAGGAGTATGGAAGCCATGCTTGAGTCCCAACAACAAATTTAAATTTTCTCAATTCACAATCCTTCCCAAATCAAACTCCATATACTCCTTTTCTAGAACATCTAATTGAAGAAGAATCTGAGCTAGAAAAGTGTTTGGAAGCCTTTTGTGAAACAGTGCAACAATTTCAAAATATGTTGAACTCATCATCTCAACAAAATTTTTAAGAGTCCTACTTATCTTTTCCAGTCTCACCGATTTAAAATGAACAACCATCAATACTGGACTTAGTATGAACCCTTGCGTGAGTCTGAGCAGCACTCGCAAAATCTGATGGACTCATAATTTCACCACAATTTTCAAAATCAACTTCCATAATAACCTTTTTAAGAAGAACTAATTGCAAAAAGTATAGAAGACATGATTCAGATTCAAATTCTGTTACCCGGCCTATCAGTAGGTTAGACTCAATTATGAGTGATTTGATCAATGAGAGTAAGGAAAGTCTTTCTTGTCAACTTTTGACCATTCCTTATATCCCTAACCCTACCGATTGGACCCAAAAATCATGCTATTTTTAAAATCTTGCTTCAATTTTATCATACCAATTGAACTTGACCAACATCAACCTCTTGATAGTTTGACAAGTTATCCATTTTCTGAAATTGAACTTGAAGATGAATGTGAACATGAGCTTCAATTTAGCGATTCAAGTCCAATCCTTGAATCAATATCGACTCCTGTAGTGTTATCTAAACTAAGTGACATTCTTGAGCCAGTTTTGATTCCCATAATTCCTGAACTTGAATCGATCATTTCACCTATTTACATTCCTTCCATGGACAAAAATCAAATTCAATTTCATTACATCCATTTGAACTTGCCCAAAATTTTGTAAACAACCATGACATTTTGGAAAGTTATCCTTTTCTCGAAATTGAACTTGAGCTTGCAAGTGATCTTGAACCTCAAGTTGGTAATTTCATTTCACTTTTTATTCAATAATGACTCTGTATCTTTACCAGATTTTTTCTCTATTCCAGAGTCAACATTGAATCCTGTACCAGTACACCATGAAATTGAATCACCAATCTCTTATGATCACACTTCATTGATGGGGAAAGTGTGTGAACATCAATTCTTTAGTTTGGACCCCATTTTGAACCAATTTTGACTCTCCCTTTTGAATCTCGACTTGATCTGAGTCAATTTTTCGAGTCGGTATCGGTTTTTACTCCTGTTCCATTTGAGTCCAAATCAATCATCTCCCAAAATCACACTTCATTGTTGGACAAGAATGTTGACGAACATGACTCAGTAATTATTTTTGAAAATTGAAAATTGGATGGGGGTAATTTTTTTCAATAAGATCATACAGTTCTCCAATATTTTACTAGGTCGTATTAGAGAGGTCACTACTGGTTTCTGTAAGATCCATGATATCTTGATTGGGTAGCAACGCTTAGCCCAGTCAGACCACCACCGGAGCCACCACCATGAGGTAATTTTCCTTCCCTCTCCATTTGTTTCATGTATATACACATTCACGATGTATTGAGGACAATGCATGAGATAAGTGTGGGGGAGGGTTTACTAACATAATTAGTTTTACATTTTCTTTCTTTTACACTTATTTTTAATTTTTAAAAAAATTTCTTTTGTATAAAAAACTCTTTTCTTTTCTTTTTACAAAACATTTTGAAATAAGAGAAATAGTTTTGATTATTATTAAGAAAATTAAAATTATCTTAGGAATTAGGAAGACCTAAAATATGAAATTTTAAACTGAGTCAAAATAATAGATCTTGTTTAAATTTTTAGATATGGAAGTGAGATTGAAAAGATAATTTGATCTTGAATTTTTTTGCCTTAGATTTATGCACTTCACACTTACACAATTTTTGGGATTGAAACAAAGACTGAAAATGTCATAGAAAAAATGCTATAAAAATATATAAAAAATAATGATAAAAGCACTTATTGAAGTTGGGTAATTATGTCTCAGGAAGCATGATTATTCATGCCTAAAACGGTGGACAAAAATAAAATAATCCCCTTTAGTTTTGTGGCTTTGTTACTCAAGTCCTTAAGTCCGAGGGATGTATACTCATCTGGTCCCTAAAACTATCTGGTTTGGGAGTCACCGGCAAAAGGCTCAATACACGGGTAAATAAAAAGCCTAAGAAAATTAAGAAAAGAAAATATATATAATATTAATATAAATAAATGGCATGAAAGTTAAAGTTGATATCCCAAAATTCTTCACTGTTCACATAGTGCATATTTTCTAAGAGTTTTATGAAAGATCAAGGAATCAATTCAATTTTAAAATTTTACATTTAATTTATAACAAGATTTTGCATTTCGACTTAGTTTAAGGAGGAATAATTTCTAGTTAACTTATGACCTTGGATCACTTAAATTTTTGCAAAAATATTTCAACATTTTTCTCTATTACAAAATGCGTTAACATTTGATTTCTTTCTTTATAGATATTGTGGGTGTAATCCGCTGAAAACACTCAGGAGACAAAACTCCTCCTCCAGAGAAAACCTAGAGGTTTAACGGCTTGTTGCACATGCTCAGTATAATCGCGTCACCTACGAAAATGGTGTAATGATTTTCTTAGTTTTTTGTTTTGCTCGGGACGAGCAAGAGATAAGTGTGGGGGTGTGATTAGTCTCTAAAACTGCATATTTCATACCACATTTTCACATTTATTTAATATTAAATTCTGCTAATAATACCTCTCTTGTATGTTTCTAGGTCTATGGCATGAAATAAAGAAGACCCAAAATCACCATTTAATTGGTGATTAAAAGCCTACAAATATAGCCATTAATTTTGGAGAGCTATTTCGTCAAAACCAGGGGCCCAGAATTAGAAACCGGGACATGCAGCCGAAGGGGGACAAATAGGCAGCGCGCAGCAGGCGGCGCTGCGCGCGCCGCTCTGGTACAGCCGCGGATCCACGACTTGGGTCGCGTTTCCGCGGCCAAGTCGTGGAGCCGCACGCCAAGATTTGACGCGCGGCTCCGTACAGCCCCTCTGGTGCCCATTTTGCCTGTAAATACCCCCCTGGGGTTCTGAAGTGGGAGAAATACAAAGAGTAGTACAATTTTCTTTCCATGTTGTAGTTTAAGATAGTTTAGTTTAGTTCTTCTTCTTCTTCTTCTCCTTTGTATTTTTTATTTCTTGTAGATCTTATAATAGGAAAGAGAGTAGTACATTGGATGAAAGTAAGGGTTCTTGTAATGGAAGGTGACAATCTATGAAAGGTTCCTCTTTATCTCTATTGATTTTCTTCTTTGTAACTCTTTACATGTTTAGCTAATTTTCTCTCATGGCAACTAACTACTAACCACTAACTTGCTAACTTCTTACTAGATAATCCACATGAATCTAATAGCCTCTACTTGGCCTTACTCTTGCAAGAACCATTGATGGCTCATGATGTTGGGTTCTAACACTCTAACATCTTAACTCTCTAGCTAACATTACTTTACTCCATGCTTACTATTGTTTAGTTTTGATGGTTTAAATGTAGCTTGCATTTATTTTGTTGAGTTTTGATGCGAAAGTTATCTTATGGGTCATGCTTTGAAATGCTCTTGAACCAAGGATTAGTGATGGCCGAGGATACATGTGAGGCAACTATCACTAAGAGGTTAGCATGTTAGTGGAGCCATTAGTAGTTAGTATCCATGGATTTTCTTTCTTTTTCACTTTGTCTTAGATATACAAACAAAAATAACACAAATTGTTTCTTCTATGTTTCTCACTTCTTTGTTTTCACCGTACTTCTCTTTTCATTCTTTGTTTTCTTTTCTTTTCATTCTTTCAAACATTGAAGAACGTTAATATACACGTGAACATACCGTGTAAGCTTCTATCGCCTCCCGTCTTTGTGGATTCGACTCGTTTTAGCCTCTATGCTATAACGGAAGTATCGAGAAATCCAAAGCACACACACTTTAAATATCAATTTCAAAACATACACTTTTTGTGCGCGAATTTTACCGATCAGTTCTCGGGCAGTGACCGTGCGAACTCGAAAGGGTACGCCCAGAAAGCACCAGTTCAGTGCAATATGTCATCATGGAGAAGAATTGATCAACCATGTGAATGACTAGACCCTCTAAGGTGTCCACAACTGGTGTAGGGTTGCTGGAGTGTTCATTGACCATGTCTCCAGAACGGTAGCAGGCGCGCTCTCAGAAGACGAAGGAGGCACACTTGGTACTCCCAAAATTGCAAGCGCAAGCTGGATAGAAGCTTCCTCATCTCTGAAGTTACCACAAGAGCTTCAGATATTGAAGTGCGAGTAGAATCTTGTGTTGTGGAAACTTCGAGTGAAGGATAGGCCACCAAAGTCTCCCTCGAGGTAGCAGAGCCTTCTTCTGCACTAATGCTCACGATCAAAGCAGTTGTTTGAGCCAGTTTGAGATCTCCAGTAGCCAATGCAACAGTGTTAGCAACAACTTGAAGAACCAGAGTAGTGAAATAAGACTCTCACTATATCTTACCTGGTTGAAGAGTGGGAGATAAGACTCTTTCGTGGGAATCCTCGGGCTGGGACGGTCCCTCCGGTATGTCCTCAGCACTTGTAGAAGTCCCTCCAGCTTTGATCATAGGAACCTCTGAGCCCCCAGCCTGGGGCAGTTCCTCGATCATATCAGCAATGCTGGAGGAAGTCTCCTCAACAATAGTAGTGGTAGCTTCCCCAGAGACTTGCAAACCCTCAGAGTGAGATGACTTACCCATAGTACTGATGGTACTAGTGGTAGCCCCCTCAGTGAAGGTCACAAGGATCTCTAGTTCAGGATGAGGTGCTTTCGCCATATTGTCGGCAGCATTAGTAGTCGCCTTATCAAAATCGGCCACCAGAGCTTCTGAAAAAAATACCAAAAGGAAAAATATCAGAAATATATCTATACAAAGTGCAAAAAAAGATAAAGAAAACCAGAGTTAACCTTCTGCAGAAGTAATCTCCCCTTCCTCAACATCTAAGTGTGAAAAATTACTGCTATCAGCGGCGGAATATACGTTATCCCAGTCGAGATCGTCTCCCGAGTAGTCCAACTTTTCGCTGGACAAAGAAGACAGTATTTGGGTAGGCGAGACCTGGACTACTAGAGGTCTAGCCTCTACGAGCCTGATGTTGGACTCTGCTCCGAGATCCCTGTTGATGGCATCATTACGATCGGGGTAGTCGACTGCATATCCTTTGAGTTGGTAATTTCTTCTTGACCCATTAGAGATGTAGAGGGAGAAGTCTCAAGTTAAGGTGTAATAGTCGCTGGTGTTGACACAGGTTCGCTTCCGATCACCTGCTCCTCTGCAAGTCCCTCTGGTACCTCCTCGACATTGGTCACAGCATGACCTTTGGTGCACGACTCCTCGGGCGCAATCTAACATTGGGGTCATCATCCTTATCAGAGTCATTGCCATATGAGCACCGGTTCAGGCTTCGCCTCCAATCTTGAAGCTCCTTAGAAAGGGCTTTAGCTTCAGATTCTTGGTGTGCCCTCTTTTGACTCGAGCCAGCCTCAGCAGACTGAGACCGAGTACGCTTTGCAATTATGCTTCGCAAGTGTCTTGGGTAGGGTTCTTCAGCGACCTCTTCCCCATGTCCAGAAAAGCCTGCAACTTCCACCTGGCTGGCCTCGAGCTCGGCTTCAAGAAACTTGTTCATACCCTTCAAACGAATATTCTTTGAATTCTTTCGAGCTTGGTACATGGCCTTGATCAGCTTTATGTAGGTACTATTCATGTTGTAACTGGGCACCAAGTCCACTACGACATACCATGCACAGAAGCCAAGGCTAGCGTAGGAGTTGGGCGTAAATTGAACCTTACACCAGTACCTCTAGCTGTGAAGAAATACCACGCCCGTGCCCCTTCTTATGATTGCCGCTGAAACGAAGGCCTGAATTAGAGTTACCGACATACAGCTAGTTGTACCCAAATTGGCAGGCGAACCATCTCGACATATAAGATTTGATTGTCTTGACATTCCCTTACCGGAACCAGACGGATGTTGATCAACCAGCAGACACACTGGTTGAAAGGGTGGTGAACCCATCAGAGCCGAGAAGATCAGTGAACCGCTCTCTGTACGCTGCTCCAGGGAAGTCGAGGAAGCATTGGACAAGCTAGTTGTTTATACTACACTGAATGATTTGGCGAATTGCATATAGCCACATTGCTGCTTGAACGCTCCAGCCTCTAGATAAATGGCATGGAATTCTTGAATATGCACACAACTGACATCAAAGATGGGCAGTGCACAACATACCATGCTATCAGATAAGTATAAGGCAATTCTACACGATAATTCGATGTCTTCAACTTCAGCTCACCATCCCGGTCAATGATGACGTTGTCCTTTGCGTTTTTCAGAACCTCTATGTTGCAGAAACTCTTTGTCAGTACTTGCAGCCCACTTTGGAGATAATCCACCATCGTGGGAAGCAGGCTGAGAGAACAGCCATAAGTGAGAAGGACAGCTGGGTACACCAGTAATGATAGCTTCATGAGGAAGAGTTGGCATGATGCACCTCTTTAGCCATTACATTAGGAACCCTGCCAGTGGGGCCTTATCTGAAATGGGAGTCTTTGCTTGATGATGGAAACTTTCAAAGACCGTGTCTGATTTGAAAGTGTTCTCGTTTGACTTGGTGGTGTACGAGCTAGCGACTCAGAGATTCTCCCCATGATCTCAGCATCAGTGCTGGCGGCCAGTCGGGTTACCGAGTCTGACTTCTCCTCAAACACTGGAAAAGGTAGTTGGCCTATGACATTTGCTTCACCCCTCCAGCCCTTAGTTCGATTGTCTAGGCGCAAATGTAAAAGTTAAAGTAACACAAAGCCTCCCAATAGGTCTCGTACACTCACGGAGCATCTTTTTTCATCAAATAGAGCTCTTCTGTGCTAGGGTTGTACTCGTTATATGGAAAATCCCCATAGGTAGCCGAGAGACTTTGAACATTTCGTGCAGGACAAACCCCATTTCTCTGACTGGGGTGAAGAAGGTGCATTTTCTTGAGGATGAAGCAAACCATCCTCGCCCTCCAAGTGGTCTTCAACAAGGGCACCCATCATGGCGCCTAAAATTTAGACTTTGAAAAATTACCCTTCGCCTTCATAAACCTGCTGATGAAGGTACCAGCTTTTTGGGAGTCTCGCCCATAGGGAACTTCAGCCCCATTGAACCTGGGAGTAGCTCAAGATTTTTCCTTATGGTCGACGGGGAAGGCTGTAGGGGAAGGCTACACGGTTGGAGATCTTTCTAATGGAGACCCCCGACTGTGCCTTGACCAAATCCCATTCCATGTGTCAATGGAGAGACATGAACTGCAGGCATGATAGTGGAAATATTAGCTCCATATTGAGAAGGAAAAGTGTTGATTTTCGATCTGACGAAGCCATTTATAGTTCTCATCGTATAGATCTTCCTCATCCTTCTCGATAGCATCCCCGAATAGAAACTCTGGCTTCCTAAATAGTCACCGGTTATTGGATGAGCTCCCTCAGAGTCAATGTGGAACCTTTGGTCAAGCGATCCTGTCGTTCCCTATTTGTCCCTATAAATGCGGGCACCGTTTTTTGAAAGTTGAAAATGGCATTGGGGTTCGATCCACTAATGTGCCCGAAGTGATGCCTCTTTGATAATGAATTCAAGGAGTACCTCACTGCAAAATAAAGTTAGAATTCTGGAGTAGTGAAAAATACAAAGTGTTGAAGCTCAAACGTAGGTCTCAACACATGAGACTCGCATCCAAAGAGTTGAAATGCGAGGCTCAGGCGAAGTTCGCGCATGAGCTTCAAACTTGAAAACATAAAATTTCTCTAAGTGCTGAAACTCAAATGCGAGTCTCAAAGTTCATGAGACTCGCCTTCAAAGTTTCAAAATGTGAAGCTCATCATACTCGCATTCTGTTTATGAATGCGTGAGGTGCATTGATAAAACAAAAGTAAGTCTCATCAGACCCACGTTCTATTCATCAACACGAGAGTCGCGTACACAAATCAAATGCGAGCCTATGAGCTCTGCGTTGACTATTTAATTTCAAAAGAAGTTTAAAGGGATGAACCTCTTTGAGTTCAGCAATGGCGAAGGCCATTTCTACCGAAATGGGGGCCTTTTGAGGAGGAAAACCACCCATGGTGGTCGGCGAAATAGCAGCTCTCGAAGAAGCAGCTTCGTGATTTTCCTTTGGAGCCATGAAATCAAGTTTTATATCTTAGAAAAAAAAGTGAAAAAAGCTAAAAGCTTTTAGGTTCTGAAAGCTTGAGAGTTTGAAAAATCCTCAGATGTGGGTCTGATGAAAAAAGATAGTCAGAGTGAATGACTATTGAAAAGACACATGGTCTTTTATAGGCCTCTCAATGGCCGAGATACATGGCACGAATCTCGAGCTCAATTGGAGCTAGACACACGTCTTTTGGGAGACCCGCTTTGCAGACGACGCCCGTGTCTAGAAGTCTCCAACACGACCCTCGCGTTTTGAACACGACAACAGACGAGAGTAGCGTCTTCATCAACGAGGGTCGCGTCCAACGTGGTAGTCGCGTCCAAATTAGAGTCATGTTCTCTCTCCAACATAAGGAATATGTCTTCACTTTTGCAATGGTTCAACAATACACTGGTAAAAGAGATCGACAATTGAACGGTTCAACAGTACACCGATAACCAAATTAAACCTCAAAAAGTTCTAAACTGTATTTCTAGATACTTATATGGTCTTCCCTGAGGCTTTAAGCAGTTCAACAGTACACTCACGAAGACCAAAATTCAAGATCAGACTCAGAGTATTTCAAGTGATTGCCAGTCCAAACACAAAATCTAAGTCAACATGGAGTCCAAAGTATTTCGAAAACCTTTTCAGTCAACCACAGGGTCTCAAAAACTGTAGAGGGGCTTTTGTAGGTTGTTTAAAAATTACTGAGCACAAAACCTCAAACGTGGACCTCAAGTCAAATGAGAGGTCATGTTTGAACCCTAAGTATAAGCTGGCACCACACCAATGCGAAGGTAATGCTCATCATCAACACTCGCGTTACTTCTTTAGATGCAGACCTCAATCAAAGTCGTGTTTCAGCTTCAAACACAAGTCTGGCAGCTCCGTGTTCCAACACTGACATGAGCCTGTGAGCTTCGCGTTCAACTTAACTGTGAGGTCCGCGTCAAGCGCGAGACTCGCATTTTGCTGTAACTGACGTCATCAACTGGGTCAATTAGCACTCACGTTCTCTCCACATAATGGGGAATAAATCTCCATTATGGAGAGATTTAAGAGGTCAGTTATACCCCAAAAATCTCTATAAATAGCTATGAGAAGCTACATGAGAGGGACTTTTGGGCCTTAGAGAGTTCAAGATAAGAAAAAAGAGTACTTTCTCTAAATTGTTGAGTTCAAGTTTTAATCTCTTTGAGATTTTCAGCCATTACTTGAAGTTACATGCTTCGCCAGTGAGTAAAGAAAAAGAGAGAAGGAGCTCTAGTCAGGTGAGTGTACCCCGTGCATACCAGGATCACGGCTTTAAAGGACCCCTGGTTGCTGAGACCATGGCCTTCTGCTAAGAGGGAGCAGGAAACAGGAAGCCCAGTAAGCTATAACGAATGATAGCTAGCACTACCATGTTCCCTGCAGTGGGATTAATATGGATCTAAGATATCCACCCGATAAAACCTAATCAACCGTCCAATTTCTCCCAACCCCATATTCTATTTATTATATATAAAATTACTCAGTAACTCAGAAATAATAACAGTGCATGTAGCTTGTAACAGGATAACAAGACATGAGCAATCTTTATATCACTAAACAAGATAACAGAAAACATGAGATGTGGTATCAAAAGGTGGCCTCCAAGGGGTTCAAGAGGTGGCCCCCACCACGTATGTGGTGTGGCACTTTATTTTGTATAGCACTTAGTTTCACACATCTTAGGTCAATTGCCGGTATGTCCAAGCAACATGAGTTTCATATCGATACCAGGAATATAGAAAACAGTCATATATCGTATTCAGAAAATATTCAGGTAATGAGAATATAGGAATATCCAAGTAACAATAATCTTCTATGAAACAAGAACAGTAATCCATGTAATAGTGAATGGCATATCAATATCAGTGATACAGGAAATAATCTTGTCATATATTTGAATGTATATGTGTATCAGTGATAAAAGAATATAAAATAATAGTGTCCAGTGTAACAAAGTATCCATGTTACAATGATACATGTACATGAAATAACAGTGTTCAGTATAATAGAATATCTGTGTAATGGTGATACAAATACATAAAATGTCATGTATGGGTTCCAGTATGAACTGCCAGTGGTATAAATAAAATGCAATGGTCGGTACATGCATATTATTGTCTATTTATATTGTGTTACATTCTTGATTTCTTATTTACCAGCATATTATTGTGCATGTATACTCTATATTTCACTTATAATCAATAGGTACGCTATTCGTGTACACTCACGACACTATAGCATGATTATTTTTGTGTCATATTGATACTGTCGAGTTATTGTTACTATTAGTTTAGACAATAAATATGAAATAATTAAGACTTAATACATGTTAATCAAACAAATTGAATTTTTTATTATTATATAATTAAAGTCTGTATCTTATCACTTATATTGATAATAATAATATGTTAAAGGTCATAAAAGTTTTAATGATAATATAATGAAATAATGTTAATTGATATATATAAAACTCTCCTCGAATGACCGTTGTATCATGTAATTATTGTCTTAATCATGTATTATATAGTATTATAGAGGTAACACCGTTGTATCATGATAGGTATTAATAATATTATAATGTACATATATATATATATATATATATATATATATTTATATAGTAAACTTCAGGTTCGGCTCATCAACGGAGAACACGACTTACTCTCCACCGCTACGTCAAGAACCCCGCATTAATTAAAAGCGAGATCCACTCAAAACTCTTCCCTCTTTTGTAATCGAATTCGATTTGTTGTACTTTTCATCCATTCTAAGAATTACTTCGAATTTTTCTGACTAAACACGGTGAGCTCACCCCTTTATGCTAATTTCCCTTTTCATGTATAAATAAAGGTAAAGGCCCTGTGTGAAGTTGGACTAACTCAACAAAAAGGGAGATACTAGTACTTGTTAAAGTCTTGAATAATTTCTTTTGATAAGTTACTTTGTACATGTGCTTACATATATGTTTATAAGTTTTAAGATGTAACCATCCTTTAGTGCATTTAAATTTTAGTTATGGACTTGAAATGTATATGGGTATATGTTGAGTAAAACACAATTTCAATCTTGGATCTTGTGGTAAGTTATATTGTATCTCTGTATCAGTGAATTCTTTATTGTAACTCTTATCTTTATCACTTTTCGGGTTTTTTCTCCAAAATTGCACTTGACTTTATATCTACACAAAATCATAAACAAAACTACCCTTGCAAAATTAAATGTGGAAAAAATAGGTAAAAAAAGAATATAAAATATACATGAAAATCATAATTATCACACCCTCATACCTAACTTTTTCTAATCCTCGAGAAAACCCTAATATAAAATGAAAAACAAAAACCTAAAATCTTAAAAAAATAGAAACCTAACTCATTTTTGTAGAAATCACGGTTGCACTTAGCACTTACAATAAACCATTAAACCCCTATGTTACTCTAGTGGACGAGTGTTGTCTCGTGAGTGTTGAAGTGAATATACCCACAAAATTCAAAAAATAAAATAAAAAGATTAAGAAATAAGGATAAAGAAAATAGGATAACTAAAAAATGAAGGAAGAGAAAAATAAGAAGAAAGGAAAAAAAATATTTTTGTTCGATAAGAATCACAGTCAATGAGATCAATTCATAAGTAACTTTTTTCAAGTTCAATCTCTTATTAAGAAATCTCTTCTTCTCTTCCTAGAGACTTCAAATCTTAGCATATCCCACCATCCTTCGTAAGTTGTACGATCCTATGCATCTTTGTGATTGTGTGATAGGTCTTAACTTGGGACTTTTGATTCAAACTTTTATACTTGAATATATTTTCACAATATGGAAGTTTTTAAGTATTACCACTTAGGGTGTTTGGATTCAGGGAAGTGGTAGAAAAATCGGAAGTGGGAAAACTCATTTTTCACTTCCCTTATTTGTTTTGAACCGGAAATGAGAAATGAAAATTTTCTTTTTTTTCTCTTTTCTCTTTTACACATTCCTTTTACACTATCATTTTTTCACTTACAGAGCGATATAGTTAATTTTACAGTCATGTAAATCTTAATTGTGTTAAGTTGTAACTCAAAGCAGTTAATTTTGATGGCATAAAATCCCACTTGCAGTCTACAGCCCAAAAATATTATTTCAGAATTAACAATTAATTTAATATTATTTTGTAGTCAATTTTGTGGTCAATATTTTCACTTTCACTTCTATATTACTAATCAAACGCCAAAAAATAATATATTTTTTTACTTATAATTTCACATTACAACCAAACACCAAAATGTGAATTGCACAAATCCCATCTTCACTACACTTTCACATTTTTCCTCCTCATTTCCCACTTACTTCTTTTCCTCCCACTTCCATCAAACCAAACAGGCCCTTCGTTGCTCTTTAAGCACTTCTTTTTCTTTTTCTTTTTTTATACATATAACTCATACAATTCTCTTTCGTGTAAATATCAAGTCTTTTTGAGGCCAAGACACCTAACTAATTGATTATTAGACTTGTTAATACATATAACTCTTATTTCTTTTCAACTTACCTAATTATCTTTATGCGTAAATACCAAGGCTTCGTGAGGTCAAAGTATCTAGCTAATCAATAATTTAGGTTCGTTATGTTAAATATATATATATATATATATATATATATATATATATATATATATATATATATATATATATATATCATTTTTTAAGTATTAAATAATCCTCATCATCTCAAGTCTAAATAAATGTATAAGTGTGGACAAGATGCATAATCACTGAGATAAATTCTAGATGGCATTTTTCATACTTTTTTATCCCTTCTCAAAGACTTAAGAAATTTATCGAAATTGATATCCCTATCCAATTCAAACTATATGGTCATTAAATCTCTTTAAACTAGATAATCTTATTAAAATATTTTTTTCAGTTAGTAAAATAAAACAATCTAAAAAATCCTAAAAATCTAACCTAAACATAAAAGAAATAAAAGAATATTAAAAGACAATTTTTAACCTAAAAATAAAGATGAAAAATAGGAAAAAGAAAAAGTTAGCATACATATTTACAACAAATTATCTCCTTACCTTGATTCATCGATTCCGCCTACAAGAACTCTTACCACTTTCCCAATATGTACTTTTGGAGGAAATTTGGAGGAGCTCAGTTTTTTTAGCTCAAATCATCTCCAATCTGCTTTTTGTCTTTCTCAACTTTAGCCTTTATTTCTTCTAATTGGTCTTCTATAAATTTTTCATGCAACAGATCATCCAATCATTATCATATGATAAAGCGTCTTCAACCTGCAAAGAGACACATCCAATATAATTAGAATATTATTTGAAATAATTTAAACTTGGAGATTCATCAAGTAAAATTTTTTCAAAAGATTGATCAATCAATGTCTCATTAAAAGTGTAGATACTCAAGTAAAATTTTTTTCTTTCGAAAGAAATTCTAGTTTTGAGTACAACTTTTCAACTTCTGATTCTTCAATACTTTCAGAATCATCAGGGAGACGGCGAATTGTAGTTCAGACGGCAGATCCGTCATCTGACTTGGGCTTTTGATGATGGAATTTTGCCTGAAAGTTTTTGAGTCCTCTTTCTTATGGTATGTGATCTCTGTTGATGTCTCTTGTGTCTTTTGTATTGAAAAATCTGAAACAAGTTTCTTCTCATAATAATCAATCAACCACTTGAGATCCTCCACGTAGCTTTGTTTTTCCTCCTCATATGCTTCAGCCTCTTCTAAAACTTCTTACTGCTGCTCCAAGGCAGAAGCTCTTCGGGATCTATCTCGGGATTACTTGACAATAAAAGTCATTCGCCGTAATCTGTTCATAAGTTCTATTGAAATATTCGATAGCTTCCTCCAATCTAGACTTCTTCTCTTGAGGTGCAAAATATTGAGGTTCGATTGCATGATTGTTGTAGTTCTAGGAAAAGTTTTAATGATCTCTCTATGCCAGATTGTAAGTGTAAGTGTTGGCATAAAGTTGACAAACAACACTAATATGATTTCCTCCACACCACTCGCATGCTTGCATTAGTTTGAATCTTTGAGAGGATCATTGATAATTGTAATTCATAGACCTGAAAAGAAAAAAAAGAAAATAAAATAAAATAAAATAAAATTTCAAAGTAAAAATAGAGTCAAATGGTATCGATATTAATAAAGATAAATAATCCTCGACAACCGCGTCAAAAACATGATGTGTGAATTGACAAGTGCACAAATCGTTTACAAGTGATAAGTAGAGTGTTAAACCCACAAGAATTGTTATCTTATTAAGTACCAAAGGTGTCACGCCGCGCTTCCCAAAATACACGAAAACAGAGTCACGACGAGAATCGGCAACGTATATACATGAGGAGAACACCCCACGTATATATACTAAGCCTAAAATAACCTGAACAAGTTATATCAATCAACTATGGAAGCAATAAAGCCACTGCAATATAACATATAATTTCTAACACAATGATAACATATAAATAAAGAAATAGAATAAGCACTAAGTCCAATGCACAGAATCATAGATTCAATAGGAATAAAGAAAATTAAGAAAAATATCGAGAAAGGATGATCAAGTAAGACAGCTCCGGCTCCTCGTAAGGCAAAAATGTGATCCTCTCCAAACACCTGGTCATTAGAATAAACACATATACCTGGATATGCAAATCCAGGGAGTAAGAAACTCCCAATGAGTGTGTAAAATGAGGAAAAGTACACGTGCATATGTCATGTTTACTATGCAACTACCATGAAAATATACTGGATAAGAAAATAGTATGAATAAAACAGTAATAAGAAAATAATATAGTACAATAAATATCAATCAATATATTAAAAGTATCATAATGACATGCAATACCTAACTTTAAAAGCAATAAGATCAATTTGTTATAATATCATATGTCAGGTGTCTATCACAGATCAATAGGTGAACACAGTCAATCACAGTACAATATAGACAATTTATTATTATTAATTAAGTCAGCAAATACCAATTGTCACCTGCAGTAGACGCATCTCATACTATGCCTACACACATGTCAATCGGGGTCCTATGTTATTGAAACTGATCGGTTGGAGACATTGTCCATACTTTAGGTGGGTCTCGTACATACCTGGGACCACGGCTCAGACTCCTGGCACTGATCAGGTCGTACTGTCAGGTATTACAGTAACAGTATAACAGTAACAATATGGGATGTCAGCCATCTCTGAGAACCCCGCAGTGGAACCCTATCTCGGCTGTGCAACCTTATCTTAGGTCTACCCAAAATATAGACGTTGTCTCCTCCATCAATTTTTTCAATCCTCGTGTAAGTTATTCAATTATATTATTATTTAAATCAATCAATTATTCATATTGTCTATATTGTACTGTGATTGAATGTGTTCACGTATTGTATTGTGATAGACACCTGACATATGATATTATAACAGATTGATCTTAATAATTTTAAGTTAGGCATTGCATGTCATCATGATACTTATAATATGCTGATTGATATTTATTGTACTATACTATCTTCTTATTACCATTTTATTTATGTTATTTTCTTATCCAGTATATTTTTATGGTAGTAGCATAGTATGCTTACACGACATATGCACGTGCACTTTCCTTCATTTTACATACTCAATGGGAGTTTCTAACTCTCTGAATTTGTACATTCAGGTATATGTGTTTATTCTAATGACCAGCTGTTTGGAGAGGATCACATGCCTTACGAGGAGCCGGAGTTCCCTTACTTGATCGTCCTTTCTCGGTATTTTTCTTACTTTTTCCTATTGAATCCATGATTCTGTGTATTGGACTCAGTGCTTGTTCAATCCTTTATTCATATGTGATCATTGTGTTAGAAATTTATATGTCATATTACAGTGACTACTTTCATAGTTGATTGATATAATTTGTTCAGGTTACTTTATACTTTGCGTATATACATGGGGTATTCTCCTCACGTACATACATCACTGACTCTCGTCGCAACTTCGTTTCTGTGTATTTTGAGAAGCGAGGCGTGACAGGATTTTCTTAGTATCAGAGGTGATTAAGTACATATAGGAGCATTGGTAATGGGTTTTGGGTATAGGCTAACGGGTTTAATTTCAAGGGGCAAATGGGTTTGGTTATGAGTAACTGGGTTTGGGGATTGAGGATAAAAAGAAATAATTAATAATAACAAAAATAATATTAATATAAGTAATTAACAATAACAACAATAATAATTAACACTAACATTCATAATAATAATAATGTTAATAATTAACCATACAATAATAATAATAATAATAATAATAATAATAATAACAATATTGACAATTAGCAATAACAATAATAATAATTAACAATAATAATTTATCATAACAAAATATAAACTAATAATGATAATTAACATTAATAATAGCAATAACAATAATAATAACACTAAAAATGTTAAAAAATAATAATAGCAAATATAAAGCCAAATTGCCATTTAATACTCCAAAATAATTTGTGTATTTAATAATAACAGTAAGTCATAAATTAAGTTAATTGATAATAATAAATAGAATAAAAAGTATAGCAAAATTAATAAATATTTAAAAATAAAAATATAGTATTATTAACTAGGGATATTACAAAAGGTGTATTGATTCAAAAACTTATTTGAAAAAAAGATTAAGGCATAAAATTGGAAATAGACTAAAAAGATATTGGCTTTGAATAAAAAGACACTAGGGCAATTGATTTCAACAATTTAATAATTTGAATTAACAAGTTAATTATGCTAGTAACTACTATTCATGTTAACAATCAAAAATCTTATTTTATTTAATAATCTCTACCGAGTAATATTAAATCTAACTAGAACCCACAATTTATCGATCTAGTGAATTTACTAGTCAAAACAGCATTAAGATTTGTGATTTTTCTCTTAAGATTGCGCACCTTATGCTTTTCCTATCGGTCTTAGCCTATAAGAAGTGATTTTTATTCCTAAATGCATTGCTAAGTTATCTTCTGTCGGTCTCTAACTTAGCCGTCTTTATAATTGTTGCAATCAATTAATAACTTGAAGAACGAGAATAAAATACTTAACATAGAAAAATTTAACATGAAGATCAAAGTAGTATAATAAAACTTAACACAATAATACGATAAAATCTTCATATAAATTGCCTACATCAATGCCCTAACTATGGAGATTTAGTTCATGATAAAAATTTGCAAAGCAAAATAATAAACATGATTTCAATTTTCATATAGTAAATTAAAAGAGAAAAGAAAGAATAAAATCAATTTGGGGATCATTTCTAATCCTTAGTTGCTGCTTCTCTTCTGATCTTTTTCTTCTAAAGCAGTAGAATTTCTTCTCCAAAAATCAGAATTTTATATAAGAAAGAGTATTTATAAAAGAGAAACTAGAACCTAAATTGTAAAGCCTGATTCTATTCTATCTTCTCCCTACTCTAAAGCTTGTTGTTTTACAAGAGATTGTTGCTATATTTATAGACCCTAGAGACCTATTCCAGTAAGAGATACAAGAGAACTCCAAATCCAACTTCAACTCGGTGTCGGTATTTGATACTGATTAGTATTGCAGCCAGCTCACAGTAATTGCTGAAAAGAAGTAGTCAAACGATTGAACAGAAAAAAATTGTAACATAAACATTGTAGCTCTTTCAATTCTATTTCTATAAAATTTAGAATCATCTAATTTGAATTTCATTAGCGAAAGTTATGATCAAAATACTGAAACATGTGCAGTCTGAGCCTGATTCTGATTTTGTTCTAACTTCTGTTGAAAAGTCAACAGCGAATCCACTGTTGTCAATAGCAAATCCGCTATTTGACTGTGACTTTTGACCCTTATACTTTTATATCCTCTTCTATATGATGTGTACTCTGTTAGCACAAAGGCCCATCGCTCTGGTTTTGATGATGAATAACTCATGTAATTATAGTACAAATGATCTTGTGTTTAATTAGTCTCAGATATTTGATCAAGATCTTAGTAGGCGATCAGCTTCAACAAAGGAGTTTTGGGAGCTAACATATGTGGATTCAAGAGCTCGCGCATCAAGATCGCATCTAGTACTCGGTTGAGTCAAGCTCATTGGATCATGTTTGGATCGAGTCGTCTTGAAGATGAGGATCATCTAGAAGACCTCAGTTTGTTTAGTTTAGTTTAGATCTTGTGTAAAGGTAGATAGTGTTGATATGCTCAAGTTCACACACACACACACAAAAGTTTAAAGTTTATAGGTTTTCGGTTTAATCGGTGTTGGTTTTCATGTCAAAAACATAGATATATATCTTACATATATATTGGATTCTATCCATATACAGTATGCTTCAAACTTGTTTCAATATCATGTTTTTGTATTTATACAAGTTTTGGAGAAAACGATTTTTTCATTTCAAAAATCCAAGTATTGAAAAATACAAAATTTGTGTTTAACCCAAATTTCAATATCACAAAAATGGTTCAAATAGTTTATAATATGTGATAATTTTTGGTCACACATGTTTGGTATTCAAGATCTTATAAGAACATATTTTTGTGAAATTTATGTGATTTTATGAGATTTTATTAAAGTTAAAAAGACTTGCATATTTCGGTGTTTGCGATTGAGCCACTATCTCTAAACTCTCTCTTTTATACCTTGCATTGTTTCATATTGTTCATATCATACATATATGCTTGGTATTATTTGTGTGTGCCCATACATGTGTTGAACCAAGAGAGCTTCAAATAGCACCTCAACTCTCATTTAGAGGAATCAAGAGGAGTTAGTCCAGAGTCCTTCACCGAGAATTCGACTACACTCTTTGGTTACACATAGCGTGTTGCATTTAATTTTTAATTCCGCATCATTTGTCATTAGATTAGCCATACACCTATTCACCCCCCTTCTAGGTGTATTTTCAATTGGTATCAGAGCCTACGCTCCTGATATTAGGTTTAACCACCTAGGAGTGAGATCTTGATTAGCTAATCTAGATTTTGCATTAGCACACTTATTTGTTTACACACACTCATGGATCACCTCTCCCCTCCCATGTTTGATGTTTCTAACATCGATATGTGGAAGCTTAGGATGAGTGCCTTTTTAAAAACCCTAGGTTTGCATGTTTTCCTTATCGCTACCAAGAAATCTTATCTTGGTAATAGAAGCATATAGAGGCCAATGCACAAGCCCTAATGGCACTTAGAAACACATTAAGCAAAGAAACACATTAATCCATGCATATATAACTCCCTGAGTTTTGTCATCATCAAAAGGGGCAGATTGTTGGCCCAAAGGCCCATCGCTCTGGTTTTGATGATGATTAACTCGTGTAGTTATAGTACTAATGATCTTGTGTTTAATTAGTTTCAGATATTTGATCAAGATCTTAGTAGGTGATTAGCTTCAAGATCGCATCTAGCACTCGGTTGGAGTCAAGCTCGTTGGATCATGTTTGGATCGAGTCGTCTTGAAGATGAGGATTGTTTAGAAGGCCTTGGTTTGTTTAGTTTAGTTTAGATCTTGTGTAAAGGTAGATAGTATTGATATGCTCAAGTTCACACACACAAGTTTAAAGTTTATAGGTTTTTGGTTTATCTAGTTTTGGTTTTCATGTCAAAAACATAGATTATATCTTACATGTATATTGAATTCTATCCATATACAATATGCTTCAAACTTATTTCAATATCATATTTTTGTATTTATACAAGTTTTGGAGAAAACAATTTTTTCATTTCAAAAATCCAAATATTGGAAAATACAGAATTTGTGTTTAAGCTAAATTTCAATATCACAAAAATGGTTCAAATAGTTTGTTATATGTGTTGATTTTTAGTCACACATGTTTGGTATTCAAAGATCTTATAAGAACATATTTTTGTGAAATTTATGTGATTTTATGAGATTTTATTAAAGTTAAAAAGACCAAGTTCCTTTCTGCCGGTCGACCAGACGGTCGACCGAGTCAGAAGTCGGTCGACCGATGTGCACAAACATGCACAGCCAGTTTTGGCTTGAGGGCCGATCGACGGACGGTCGACCGTCCAGAGAGCTTTGCTCTCTGGATCCGGCCCCGGTCGACCGGGTGGTCGACCGGTGGCACAACGGTCAGAAATCCGATCATTGGCCGGTCGACCGGGCGGTCGACTGACAGCAGTATTAGCTGCTGATTTGGCCTGTAACGGCTAGTTTTTGAGAGGGCTTATAAATAGCCCCCTCTTGGGCTATTTTCTACAAGAAATTAAAGAGTAAATTTTTCCATCTTCTTAAGTGTTTTAGCAACAAGTTTTCTAGAGTTTTTGGGCTAAAAGATTTATCTTTTATTTGTTTTAAAGTGTTGGAAAATCAAAGAAAAAGAGAGTCTTTGGGATATTAGTTTTTGGATCTTCATTTCAATATCTATCTAGTATTTTTCCCCAAGAGTTTTTCTTTGTTGTTTTCATTTTCAAACACTTTATTTTCTCACACTTGAGCTATCATCTCTATCCTATCTATAGGATCTTGTTTTTGTGGGAAAATTAGTTTGTGGTTATTGAGACCACCAAGTGTTGTAAATCTCTTTGCTTTGAGTTTGTGTTCATCCCTCTAAGTGTAGAGGTGATTGTGTTTGTTGGTATCCCTCTAAGTGTAGAGGTGATTGAGGTTAGAGTTTTGACTTTGTGCCTATCCCTCTAGTGTGAGGTGATTGTGGTTGTTTGTCTTAGTGCCTTATCCCTCTTGTGTGAGGTGATTGTTGTTGTGCCTAACCTCTTGTGTAAAGGTTGTTTGTTGGAGAGAGGAGTTGTGTACTCCTAAATTGTATTTGCCAAATCCTCAGTGGAGGTTCCCTATGTGAGAAGTCTTGTGTAGACGTATAGTGAAAATCCTTCTGTGTGAAGGCGGGAACGTAGAGCAGTGGCTCGAACCTCGAAACATATCTCGATGTTTGCGATTGATGCACTATCTCTAAACTCTCTCTTTTTTATACCTTACATTGTTTCATATTGTTCATATCATACACATATGCTTGGTATTATTTGTGTGGGCCCATACTTGTGTTGAACCAAGAGAGCTTCAAATAGCACCTCAACTCTTATTTAGAGAAATCAAGAGGAGTTTGTCCTGAGTCTTCACCGGGAATTCGGTTTCACTCTTTGGTTACACATAGTGTGTTATATTTAGTTTTTAATTTCGCATCATTTGTCATTAGATTAGCCATATACTTATTCACCTCCCCCTCTAGGTGTATTTTCAATATATAATGTGTACTCTTTATTGGACTATCTAGTTTCATTCGTGGGTTATATCTGCAAAAAATCAATAACAAAACTGCCCATGCAGAATTAAATGTAACAAAAATAGGTAAAAAAGAATATAAAATATATATGAAAATCATAATTATCATATGTGAATGAAAGAAGTATTCTTGGAATATTGTTTAGCACATGAGTAATTTGTGGAATTGAGTTTGGAATTGATAAGTAAGCCAATTTTAGCTGAAATTTAATACATATATTAGGGCAGACTCTCAGTTTTAGAGAAAATACTATCAAATTTTCATAAATCATAGTGAAGATTAGTAATAAATTGGATTTGATTAAAATAATCTGATGATTAAATTCTGGGACCGTTACAGTAAATGTATATAGAATGTTTAATGTATTTGACCACCTAAACTTAACTTCCCTGGAGCACCAAATTCTATCATTAGTTCATTTTAATCAAAATAATTAAAGAAAAACCAATGTACTACCAGCATTTCGTAGAAAGCTCTCATGTCGAACATCCCCTTACTTTATAGAATTCACTTGAAAAAAAAACTTATAGTATTTTAAGATTGACAAAAATTTCTATTTTATCGAATTTAGCAGAGAACACAGTTGTATTTGAAGGACTTGGGGCACCATCCCAAAAGACTAGCCTTTTAGGTGGAGTTGCCCAAATCCTTATATTCCCAAGACCATCCCCACGTCTAGCCGATGTGAGACTATTTGTTTGACCCAAATCCCAACAATCCCCCCTCGAATAAAGACTCTCCCTGCAAGCTCAACTATCTTCATACCGGAAGATCAAATGCTGCATCGAGATCCAACTCTTCACTGCGTGGGAAGACGGCACGCCTTATGTGACAAAAATTTCTATTTTATCGAATTTAGCAGAGAACACAGTTGTATTTGAAGGACTTGGGGCACCATCCCAAAAGACTAGCCTTTTAGGTGGAGTTGTCCAAATCCTTATATTCCCAAGACGATTCCCACGTCTAGCCGATGTGAGACTATTTGTCCGACCCAAATCCCAACAATCCCCCCTCGAACAAAGACTCTCCCTGCAAGCTCAACTATCTTCAAACCGGAAGATCAAATGCTCCATCGAGATTCAACTCTTCACTGCGTGGGAAGACGGCACGCCTTATGTGACAAAAATTTTAAGATTGACAAAAATTTCTATTTTATCGAATTTAGCAGAGAACACAGTTGTATTTGAAGGACTTGGGGCACCCTCCCAAAAGACTAGCCTTTTAGGTGGAGTTGCCCAAATCCTTATATTCCCAAGACCATCCCCACGTCTAGCCGATGTGAGACTATTTGTTTGACCCAAATCCCAAAACAATCCCCCCTCGAATAAAGACTCTCCCTGAAAGCTCAACTATCTTCACACCGGAAGATCAAATGCTCCAATTACAAAGAGCACCACTGTCAAATTTCTCGAGAGCCCAACATTAGCTTCACAGGGGCCTATTGCGCCTTTTGCGCCAGTGGGGTGGGGCAGGCCCATTGCGCTTTTGCGCCATTAGGGGATCTACATCGTCGATCATCACCCACACACACAATTAAGTTCGGGGCATGACTCCGATACCACTTGAAGGACTTGAGACACCATCCCAAAAAACTAGCCTTTTAGGTGGAGTTGCCCAAATCCTTATATTGCCAAGACGATCCCCACGTCTAGCCGATGTGGGACTATTTGTTCGACCCAAATCCCAACAGTATTACCTACCTAAAGTTTGAAAACAAGCTATGTGGTATATTATCTTAAATTTCACACGGCTTGCAAAATCAAACGAGTATATGGAGGTATTTTCTTGTGAACTCAATATAGGTCAAAGCCACCAATCCACTGTAGATGGAAACATGAATGGCTTAGATCAAATCAAGAGCTGAGGGTTGTTTTACATAGTTTTTACGAATAATTAGTACATATTAAATTTGTTTCTAATCTTAATTGAAAAGTTTGATTAAGGGCCTGTTTGGTTAAGGGTGGAAGTGAGGAAGTGAGGAATTGAGGAAGTGGTAATAATTCCCTTTGGTACTTGGGAATTGGTTAGTAAGTTTTCCGGTGTTTGGATGTTGTAGGGAAGTGTGGTTTGGAAAATATTTTGTCTTTTCCGGTGTTTGGATGGTAATGTGAAAGTGGAAGTGGAGAAGTTGACCACAAAGTTGACCGTAAAATAATATTAAAATAAAAATTAATTAAGAAAAATAAAAAATGGACTGTAATTAGAATGCGAGTGAGATTTACATGATCAAAAAATAACTGTCTTGTGTTGCAACTTATTACAAATGAGATTTACATGACCACAAAATTAACTGTAGCACTCTGAAAGTGAGGAAATGATTGTGTAAAAAAGAAAAGGAAAAGGGGTTTTCTTATTTTCCTTTTCCGGTGTTTGGATAGATAGGGAAGTGAGCAATTATACTTCCCTATTTCCTTACTTCCGTCCATTTCCTTGCAACCAAACAGCCGCTAAAAGTCAAACTTTCAACCCTGATTAGCCTGAACTAAGCCATATAAGAGCCGAATAGGACCCAAACTGGGAGAAAATGTGGTTTCAAGAGTCGGGAGTAGTATTAGATAGTTTATATGTATAATTACTACTAATTAAACTTGTTTCTAGTCTTAATTGACAAGTTTGAGTAAAAGTCAAACTATCAACTCTGATTGGCCTGAACTCCTTATAAGAGCCGAATAGAGACAAAAAAGGAGAAAACATAATTTTCAAGAGTCGGGAGTAGTATTACATAGTTTCTATGTTAAATTACTATTAATTAAACTTGTTGCTAGTTTTAATTTAGAAGTTAGACAAAAAGTCACCCATTTTCCTGAGCTGGGCCTTATAAGAGCCGAAATAGTGCCCAAATATAGAGATGAGCCCTCTTAGTTTCAGTAACTATCTCTAACTCCTTATTTTGTTTACATGCTTTCATATTATTAATTATTAGCATGTATTGGTTTTATGTTTTCATGTTCATTATGGTTAAATACAATGTTAGTTAGACTTGAGATATACATGATTAGTATTTAAGATACACCCATGTTTGTATGGATTATTATTTTTTTGTGTTCTCACTTTAATTTAACTATTTAGTATATCATGACTCTAAACATGTACATTTAGCCTAATGATCATATTGGCTTATATTTTGTTTTATGCTTCATGTTTATTACATGTTTAAATGTAACCTTCATTAAAACTTGTGTATATACTTGTACAACTAGTGAGCCACAAATTGATTATTATATGTTTGTACTTAATTGCTCATTCGTACCCATTAGATGTACTAGTATAACCTAGTTTTGATGATTTATGCATTTCAAACTTGTGTTCCCATTTTGTACATGTTTTCATATGTTTAGCTTCATGTATATGTTAATTTTGTCAAAACTTTAAGATATACATGTATACCCTTGAGTCATTTGCGTTTCATGCAAAATTTCTTTATGGACTCAATTGTGTTTGGATATGTATGTATACTTCTAATTTAGACATAACATACATATACCTTGAAGTATATTTAGTTTTGATGATTTTCATATTTTTGATAAAGGAATTTCATATTGAGCTTAATTGCCTATTTCCATGATTTTGTTGATTACATGACTCTTGCACTCACATTGTTCTTATTTACTCATGATTTTTGTTTTCATGTGCTTTATATATGCTTTATAGACCTTGAGTGTCAATGATCGTATGACTTACATGTTTTTCATGGAATATATTCATGGTTTATTTTTTGCTTGAAGGATTTCGCACTAGTTTTCAAATATTATCTTTAAATTAGTCATTATTTTTCAATTGGTAGAGTTTTCAAAAATGCTAATATTATTTTCAAATCCTATTTTTGAAAACCCCACCATCCAAAGGGCGGACGGATGGGCGACCATACCTTGTGAGCCCAATTGAAAATCTTTTTAACATGTGCATGAAAGGGAGGTAGTATGAGTTATACATTTGATCCTCATCATATTTTTCAATTGGTATCTCAATTGATAATTTTTTTGTATACTCATATTTTGTTTTCTATATATGTATGCTTCAACTTCAAATATTATCAATTTCGATTGGTATTTACATTTTCATACATATATATGTGATTTGATTGTGTTTACTATATCTTTACATCTTAAAGCACAAATTATGTTTATGCTAAGCTTGTTTAAGTCCCTAATGACAATTATTTTTCAATTGGTATCTTATAAAGCTTATGCATTATTTTTATTGGTATTTCATAAAGGGGGAGAAAATTCATGTTTAATCTTTCAATGGGTATCTTTCAATCGATTTTATTCTCAATTGATATCTTACTCCCATTCTTTATGATGAAAAATACTTTGTTTTGGTATATGCTAACATTTTCAATATTGGTTTTATGTATCATTTTAATTGGTATCTATATTGATATGAGTTATGCTTACCTAAATCAATTTGGTTTTTACTTTCAATTGGTATCAAAAATTTACAAGACATTTTTTTGGTATCAAGTTACTCTGAAATTGATTTTACTTTCAATTGGTATCAAGATTTCCTATATATATCTTTCAATTGGTATCAAAAACGTACAATGTGTCATTTTCTATTGATATCAAAATTTACAAGACTTTTTTAAATTAGTTTCAGGATATTTTCACATTGGTATCTTTTAATATCTTAAAAATTTTGTTTACTTTCAATTGATATCTTCAAAATGTTTTGTTTATTTTTAATTGGTATCATGAATTGGTATCATGATGTTTTGATGTATACATTTGTAACGCCCCGATCCGGCGGGTACGGAGACGCTACTGCAACGTATATACGCAAGTCAGAAATACCCTCACGTATGTACGCTAAGCATCAGTACAAGAAGAAATCAGAGTACGGAAGCACGTGAAAATATACATTCCAACATAAGGATTACAAAGTTATTACAGAGCGTGATATATTGGTACATGTACACTATATCACAGCCAGGTACAAAAGTAAGAATTACAACTTGTACAGTAAAAAGGTGCTCACGGGCTGAGAAGAAGATCCCCGAGCTTGTAGGAAGATTCAGGAACAGAAGGAGCTAGGACAAGTCAGCCTGCTCCGAGAGATAAGCTTGATCTTCAGTGGAGGGCTCCGCTTCAATCCAAGCTTCAGAACCTGAACATGCAAGTTCAGGGGAGTCAAAAACTCCCTAACAAATAGACAGGTGAATGCAAAGTGTCGTGTAGAGATAGGTGTATGTGTGTGTTGATATGATCAAAAACAGTATCAAGCATCAAGAACTGTGTCGAGTGTACATGTACAGTAAGCATGAAATGGAGGCATAAAATGAAAGTGATAAGGCCTGAATAAATCTATTGCTGCGATTTTCAATATTTATACTTATTACTCGTTCTACCCATATGTCTAGGTATGTGTAATAGCGTCCCAGCACACATACATCTACATATGAGTAATTCGAGACTATTATTGAAAATCAACGGGGGTATTAATGAACAATGTTTACAGTAGGTCCCGTGCATACCCGGGACCACGGCCCAGGATTGTTCCGTTGCTGGAGGACGGAACCTGCCGCAAGGCGTACAGTAGGGTCTTATAGGATGCCCTTGTCAAGATGGTACCAGGAAGGAGGGAGCCAATGCTCCCCTCGGTCGCCTGGAGGCCCTCAGGTCAAACCGGAAATGTAGTTGCACAACATACCTAAAACCACTGTAAACACGAACATATATTGATAGCCGCAAGTTTCCCCCGATCCGATTCAAGTGGTTTCTTTTTTTATGATTTATTATGTGATTATCAATTCACGGGAAAGCAAGTGCATGCCAAGATCAGGAGTTCGAGAGTACATGAGTTTTATAATTTCAAGTTACCGTGTATAATACAGGATTCCCGTAAATATGATAATCTTAAGCCAAGTATCAATAGGTCATAACGAGGCGAGTATCAAGTAGTAGCGTAACAGGTGCCATGAAAATAATATAATATTAGTCAGCATGACGAAGCAGGAAAATCCGAAGGAAAGCGAGGATACTCGCCTAAAACTTCAAGAAACACCGGGAAATCCCAAGCTCTGGAATCTAAGTAAAATAACGCGTTCAATAACCAATATTATATATAAAAAAGAGGAGGGGAAGGATGAATCAGAAAAAGTGAGAATGAAGACGCAAGGGTCGCAGCTGCGGGAGGTTGCGCCACGATGATGTCATAAACGCGGGGTCTGAGACCCGCGTTTTATAACACAGGAAGAACGCAGACGCGAGCACGTGCTTCGCGCCGCGTTAATACATGAACGCGAAGATCGCGTTAAAGAGGTGCTTGGACGCGGGAGCAAGTTCCGCGCTAGTACTAAAACAGGAGAGAAAGGGAGAGACAGAGAAATGAGAGAGACGTAGGAATGAGGGAGTATGTGACGCAGGGAAGGAAAGAGAAGGAGAAAAAGAAAGAAAGAAAGAAAGAAGAAGAAGGAATGAAAGAAAAGAGAAGGAAAGAAAGAAAAGAAGGGAAAGGGGAGGTTGGTCGGCTGGACCTCGCCGGCGGCGGCCGGAGTTGGCCGGAGTTGGCCGGGATGGGTGGCCAAGGCCCCAAAAGAGAAGGTAGTTGATAGTGCAAGTGTAGTTCAAATGAAAAAATGAAGATTTGAAAATGGTGTTTCGGAGGACGAACCTATAGTTCGTTGGAAAGAGCATTCCGAGGAGATGAAGATGACGTGGTTGGTGGTGGCTAAGATGGTGTAGGTGGTGATGGAAATGGTGGAGAGTTTTGAAGGTTAATGGGTTGTTTTCTTGATGAAGAAGGAGGTGATGTTGGTGGTTGGAATTGGTGTTATGGTTGTTGGAATGGAGGAGGAGGTGGAGGAGAGTATGGCGGACGTGTTGGTGGTGAAGGAGGTGGAGAGATGGCCGGCCAAGAGGGAGGCACGGTGGCTGTGTTTAATGGCTGTTGTTGGCCTGAGCTTGCTGGAAAAGGAAGAAGGAAAGAAAATAATGAAAGAGAGAGAAGAAGAGGATGTGAATATATAAAGGGAGATGGTATATTTACAAGTTTGCCATCCCACTAAATGAAACATGCGTTTCATTCAAAAAATGGGCTGCGTCCCATATAATGAAAATTTGCGTCTAGCAGTTGTCTAGACGCAGTGATGGAACTCGCGTCCAGGAAAAATGTGAAAGTTGCGTTGATAAAAAGGACAAAAAGCATGAGAGTCTTGATCTGAGTTGATTTGTGTAACACCCCGTTCCTGGAATACGTGCGTAGATACGTATTCTGATTTTTCTAGCATATTTCTTTGATTTATCTTGTATTTGTTTTTATTTTATGATTATTAGTGTGATCGTTTTGTGTTGGATTTGGATTCGTAGACTCGGAGTCAGCCCTAGTCTGAACCGGGGACCCGAACCTAGTGCTTCGCTCGATTTGGCCTTTCTACTAATCCGATTTGACTGATTTCAGTTTCAAATATCGTTTTCTATTATTTTAGATTTTTCATAATTTTCTGGAATTTTTCAGAATTATTTGCAAAATCTCCAAAATCGGTGTCGGTCGGCATCGATGACTGATTCCCGGATTTTTTAATTTTCAAATGGGATTGAATTTTCAAAAATGGCTTTCACGTTACTTCGTAGAATTTCATTTTCTATCTAAATTCAATTTTTGAGATTTTTCAGAATTTATCGAAAATCCACCGGTTTTGGTGTCGACCGGTACCGCCGGAAGATTCCAGGATTTTTAATTTGAAATTTACATTAAATTTATCAAATCCGATTTCACCGAGCATCTTAAAATATTATTTTCTATTTTTTAGAATTTTTCGGAACGATTCTGAAACAGTCGAATTTTTACCCTATTTTAATAATATTATTTTTCCTTTTTCTCTTCTCCATTTCTTTTCACTTTCCCCTTTTTCAAAGTCAACCTGACACAATCAAATCACAGCCATCCCTACTACCATCCCCCTAAGCTATCAAATCCTTCCCCTCATCATCTATTAAACCATAACATCATTCACCTTCAACAAAAAATCAAAAGGAAAAAAGCAAGAAAACCAAACTTCATCTTCTTCCTCACAACCCACTCACGCACCTCTCTCGGCCGCCGCTCCACCATCACCACCGCCGCCTCCGGCGCCGCCCTAGCCGCCGCCACCGCACCCCCATCACCCCACAACACTTCTCCAACTTCCCAACACCCCCAAATCACCACAACCACCTTCAATTTCACCCAAAACCCATCACCACCCACCTTCATCTTCTCCAAAATTCCTCCTCTCCACCACCAAATTCTCCCCTCCAACTAACCCATCACCACCTCCTCCACCTCCTCTATCTCCCCAACACCACCAAACACCACCACCACCACCACAACCACCACCACCACCCATCACCTCCATCAAAACAACAACAACAACAACAAACAAACCCAACACCTCACCTCCCTCTCCCCACCAGCGCGCGCGCGCGGCCTCCCCCGCGCCGCCGCCGCCGCCGTCTGGCCGGCCGGCCACCGCCGGCGGCCGGCCACCCCACTCCCCCTCCTTCTTCTTTTCATTTCTTTCTTTCTTTCTTTCTTCTTCTTTCTTTCTTTCCTTTTTCCTTTCCATTTCATCCCTAAATAAAAAGATTCCCCTCTTTCCTAAAATACCCCCACCTCTTTTCTCAAATTACTTCCCTCTATTTACATCACTACCCCTCTCCTTTAAATCCCTATTTTATTTCAATATACACCTCATTTTTCCTCTCTTTTTCCTACAAGTTTCTCTCTCCTCTCTCTCCTCTCTCATTCCCTCTTTAATATTTATATTTAATTATATATTTTAATATATGTATTGTGGGCTTGAGGTTACTTGAACGGTTCGCTGATTTCCCAGATTTTAACCGGTATTTTACCCGGTTTCAGGTGAGTACAGTTCTTTTTAACATGCCTCTATTTTATCATTATGATATTCCATGTTTCATGTCTAACAACTGTTATCCTGCTTTTATACATGATGTGGGAGATGATATGTGTATCACTGACACTGACATGTTACACCGATGTTTGCCATGCTATATTTGTACATGATACCGGACCACTAGTACCTGCCATGTTATAGTTGATACACGATATATGACTCTAGTACTTACCATGCTATATGTGATAGGTGATACCCGATACCTGTACTTGCCATGCTGTACCTGACCCCGATATATGACACCAGTACATATCATGCTACATTTGACATATGGTGCCTGACACCGGTATTTGCCTTGCTATATTTGACCCATGATATATGACACCGGTACTAGCCATGCTATATTTGATATATGATACTTGAGACCAGTACTTGCCATGTTATATTTGACATATGACACCGGATATTGGTACTTGCCATGCTATATTTGACACATGATATGTTACACCGTTATTTGACATGCTATACTTGCCACCTGATATATAACACCGGTACTTGTCATGATATACATGACACCTGGCACCTGTATTACCTGGCCTATTCATGATTATTATGTGACCAGACATCTGGCACTCCTGTATCTCCTATACTCCTGTATCTCCTGAGCTCCTGTACTCCTGAACCCCTGAAATAGGGAGGCTCCTGACATTACTCCTGATATTATACTCCTGATATTATACTCCTGTTAACTCCTGTAGTTGGATAATCATGATTATACTGTATACACTTGTGGACATTATCTTAGGGTAACATATATAATAAATACTCAACTTTCACTGGGTGGGGGAAACTGATGGACACCGGTTGATGTCATATTTATAATGGTATCTGAAGTGTCGTGTGGGGCACGTAATGATAAGTCCCCGGAAGCAGTAGCCTGAATCTGAAGTGTCGTGTGGGGCGCGTAATGATAAGTCCCCGGAAGCAGTAGCATGTACTCTTGAGCATAGTCCCTAGCTGAGATGGGACCCACTATAAATATGAGCCATCAGATTTATCAGTTTCCAAATAATAACTCGTCTTATTCATAAGTGGATGTATGTGTGCCGGTTAGCACATACAAAAGCATATGAATCGGATGAATAACATAAAACAACCAAATAGTAGTAATGTTAGGAACGTGTGATATTTGGTCTCTCCTTTGTTCGGGTCCTGATACTCACATATCAGACTCGGGTAAGTTCTACAGAGTGCGAACTCTAGTATGGACTATCAGTGATGTGAGACACTGGTAGGGAGGCGATTAAAATATCAGATGGTACTGACTATTATTGCTGGATTAATTAAAATGCTATACTTTTATATTCTCCAGTTTCAGTATTATGTTCTGAGTTGACACCCTGCATTATGACATGATATATGTGGCACAAGGATTATTACTGACACACCTTAGTTCTGTTACCCTGAGGGCAACTCAAGTTGTATGAACTCAGATGATGGTGACACCGTATATGTGGTATATAGATAAGGGTTTCCTTGTTTGGATTATCCCCTTGACGTATCACTCCATGAATCCATAATCTGAGCTTATATAACTAGTTTTGTCCATGTTTATATTTATCATGTGTTTAGTGTATTTATCACATGTTGCCATATTTGTCGCATGATTATGTATACTTATGCTCTCTATACCGTTTTCCATGCATGCTTTCCGATTCAGATTTACTGATATACATGTATTTACTTGATCTCGGATTTACTGTCATTTTCCTTTTATTACTTGTCATTTCCTGTACCTGCATGCCTCGACCACGTCACTTGATCATGTACACGTGTGCCTGTTATGCACGCCATCTGGCTTTATTCTTTGTACTCGCTGGGGTTGCTAATAACCCTGGATTCTCATGTCCAGATCATGGAGTCTGGACCATAGCCTTGCTGTACCTGATCAGAGTGCGCAGCGGGAGCGTGGGTTAGCAGTTACCTATCTGGACCCTCTTCCTTCCCGCCTTTTCTTGATCGGCTCGCGAGATTTTCATCTTGCCACTCGTGAGTACCTTCCAGTATTTCATATTGTGCATCCTGCTTTTGTGCTTCTCAGTGATCATATATTCTTCAGATTATTATATCATGCCTTGTGATAACTGTACTGTTGTTATTATTGCTGGATTGTATATTACCACTGTGCTTCCGCACTCTAATTCCTGCCTGTATTGATGCTTAGCGTATGTATGTTAGGGTATTTCCGACCTTCGTATATACGTCGCAGTAACGTCTCCGTACCCACCGGATCGGGGCGTTACAATTTGCTTGAGGGACATAACATTAAATGCGGGATGGAGAGAGTCTACGCATTAAATGTTGAACTCAGATTTGGTGGGTCTCGTGTCAGGCAAGGAGAGAGAAAAGTAAAATATCCGGATAGAATTTCGGTATCTGGGAATACACCGGAAACTCAGGAAAAGCCCGAAAAATGAAGTATCTTGAAAAGTTTCCCAAAAATTCTCAAAAATAATAAATATTATTTTAAGATTTTTGGTGAAATCGATTTTCAGAAATTCAATTCCGTTTTCAAAAAAAAATCCTAGAATCTACTGTGGATGGTGTCTACACCGGGTAGGCCGGATTTTTGATAAATTCTAAAAATTCTCCAAAAATTCATTTAGATAGAAAATATGATTTTAAGAAATAATATGAAAGCCATTTCTTGAATTTCAATTCTGTTTGTAAATTAAAAATCTGAAAGTCGGTCTGCGACACTAGTCGACACCGGTTTTGAAGATTTACAATTTAATTCCGAAAAATTTCAGAAATCATGAAAAATCTAGAATATTAAAAGATAATATTTGAAACTGAAATCAGTCAAATTTGAATACCAAAAAGGTCAAATCATACCGTACTGCTATATGGGTAAGAATTTAAATAACAGAAAATAAGAAAATACGCTCAAAAAAATCAGGACACATAGCTGTGTACGTATACTGAGGACGGGGTGTTACAACATTCATCATAAATTGATATTGTTTTCAATTGGTATCATAATATTTTGATATGTATTGCTTATATGCAAGGGAAGCTTAACATCTTCTCTATATATAGATTCATGTTGAGTGTATTTCATATTGAAGTGATTAACCCTTCTTTGGTATGTAGTACACGTGTGTAGTAGGAGCTTCACATCTCCTTTTATATATTGCATATTATACTTTATGTGGTTAGGGTTTAGTCATCTCTTTTCATATAAATGCTTGTATGCAGGGGAGTTAACTTAACGACTCTCTTCTTCATGAATGTATATCACATATATCTCTTTATTGTTTGATTTATTTTCACCCCTTTGTTGATGATTGACAAAAAGGAGGAGAATGATTTTGAGTTTATATGCATGTTTAGCAAGTTATATTCATGTTTAGAAAAAAGGGGAGAATCACTTTGAATTTTTTATGCATGTTTTTAGAAATTGAGTTTATACATGATTACTTACAATTGATATCATATATGCATGTTTATTTTTACAATTGGTATCGAGTATATATGTTTTTGTTTATGCAAAAGGGAGAAGTGTTCTTCACTTATGCATGTTTGTGTTGAGCATTCATTGCATATCTTTATTTTTATTGCTATGCATGAGTTAAGAGGGAGCTTCTATGAAGCTTAACTTTAATCCATGCATATATAACTCCATGAGTTTTGTCATCATCAAAAAAAGGGGAGATTGTTCGACCAGAGGCCCTTCGCTCTAGTTTTGATGATGATTAACTCATGTAGTTATAGTTTACTAATAATCTTGTGATATTTAGTTTCAGATATTTGATCAAGATATTAGTAGGTGATTAGCTTCAACAAAGGTGTTTTGGAGCTTTCACATGTAGATTTAAAAACTCGTGCATCAAGATAGCATCTAGTACTCGGTTTGAGTTTCGTTGGATCGCGTTTGGATCGAGTCTGCTTGGAGACAAGAAGACTTTAGTTTGTGTTTAATTTAGTGTTTAGATCTTGTGTAAAGATTAGATAGTGTCGATATGCTCAAGTTCACATACACACACAAGTTTTAAGTTTATTTGTTTTGATTTTTCGATTTAACTGATTTTGGATTTCATGTCAAAAACATAGATAGATATCTTTATATGTATATTGGATTCTATCCATATACAATATGCTTCAAAGTTGTTTCAATATCATGTTTTTTATATTTGTACAAGTTTTGGAGAAAACGATTTTTCATTTCAAAAATTCAAGTTTTGGAAAATATCGATTTTGTGTTTAAACCAAATTTCAATATCACAAAAATGATTCAAATAGTTTGCAATATATGTTGAATTTTAGTCACACATATTTGTATTTCAAAGATCATAAAAGAACTTTTTTTTATGAAATTTATGTTATTTTATGAGATTTTTTAGAAGGCAAAAGACAAGTTTTTAATTCCTTTAACAGTTTGACCTGGCCTTCTGCCAGTCGACCAGCCGGTCGACCGAGGCAGAAGTCGGTCGACCGGTCCGGTCAACCGACGTGCATAAACGTGCACGCAGCTTGGGCTGGTAGGCCGGTCGACCGACCCGGTCGACTGCCAGAGAGCTTTGCTATCTGGAGCTGGCCCCGGTCGACCGACGGTCGACCGGCAGAGAGCTGCTGCTCTTTGTATCCAGTCCCAGTTGACTGGGTGGTCAACCGCAGAGAGCTGCTGCTCTCTGTTTCCAGGCCCGATCGACCGGACGGTCGACCGAAGGCACAACGGTCATAAAAATGACCGTTGGCCGGTCGACCGGAAGGTCATTTCTGACCTTTCCTGGCAGCCAACGGGCAGAATTTTTAGAGAGCATAAATACCCACCCTCTTGAGCTGTTTTAGCTAAGTTTTTAGAAGAGAAATTTTTCATCTTTACAAGTGTTTAACAGCAACTTTTCAAAAGAGTTTTGGGCTTAAAGATTTGATCTTTATTTGTTTTTAAAGGGTTAGAAAAATCAAAGAAAAATAGAGTCTTTGGGAATTGGTTTTTGATTTTCATTCATAGCTATTCTAGAAGTTTTCCCAAGAGTTTTTCTTTGTGATTTTGATTTTCAAACTCTTTATTTTCTCACACTTGAGATATCATATCTATCCTATCTGTAGGATCTAGTTTTGTGGGAATATTGGTTTGTGATCTTTGTGATCACCAAGAGTTGTAACCCTTTCCTTTTCTTGTGGCTTTGTGCCTTACCCTCTAAGTGTAGAGGAGGTTGTACAATTGGGTTTTGTTGTTATCCCTCTTAGTGAAGAGGTGATTGTTGGCGTGTTGGCTTTGAGCCTTATCCCTCAAGTGTGAGGTGATTGTTGTTTGGCTAAGTGCCTATCCCTCTAAGTGTATAGGTGATTGTGTTGTGCCTTGCCTCTAGTGTGGAGGTTGTTGTTTGAGAGAGGAGTTTGTGTACTCTCATATTGTATTATCCAAATCCTCAGTGGAGGTTCCCTGTGTGGGAAGTCCTGTGTGGACGATATAGTAGAAATCCTTCTGTGTGAAGGCGGGGACGTAGAGCAGTGGCTCGAACCTCGAAATACATCTTATTGTTTGCAATTGTTCCACTATCTCTAAGCTCTCTCTCTTATTCTACATTGCATCATATTGTTCAGATCATATAGGCTTGGGTTTGATTGTGTGTCATACTTGTGTTAAACTAAGAGAGCTTCATATTGCACCTCAACTCTTATTTAGAGGAATTTAGAGGAGATAGTTTAGAGCCTTTCACCGGGAATTCGGCTACACTCTTTGGTTACACTAAGTGTGTTGCAATTTAGTTTTAAGTCCGCATTATTTGTCATTAAATTAGCCATACACCTATTCATCCCCCCTCTAGGTGTACTTTCAATTGAGCACCTCAACTCATCATCTAGAGGAATATAGAGGAGAAGTTTTAGAGCCCTTCATAAAGAATTCGCTTCAATTCTTGTTTTGAGTTGATCGCTTGCAGCATTCATACTTTAAGTTGTTGCATTTTCGCATTTAGACCTTAAGATTAGCATTACGCCTATTCACCCCTTCTAGGTGTACTTTCATTAAGAAGCTTGTCGTGCATATTGTGATGATGATGCTTTGGATTTCTTTGAAGAGAAATGGAGGATGAGGGATTTGTTTCGAAGAGAGGAAGATAGAGGGGGCTTTGCTGATGATGAGAAATAGAGAAAGAGGTGGTCTAATGGAGTATGCTGGGAAGGAGACACATAAAAAATGTCAAGGATTTTATTTTGACAGGGTTCAGTGAGTAGTTCTAAATCTAACTGATGATACGATAGAAAATGATATTTTGAGAAGTTTTAGAGGTGTTTAAGCAAAAATTATGATAAATTGAAATTGATAAATGTGTGAAAAAGGAAAATGTGTGTAGACGTGTGTGAGTAGAAATCCTTTCGTTAAAAAAATTGTTGCCAAATGACATTTATTTATTTATTTAGCTTAACCCTATCATTATCCTTAGCCCCTTGCCAAACGTCTCCGAAGTGTCTCCACCGACTGAAAGGAGATTTTCTCCCATGACTCATATAGAAACTTTGTCCGTCCGTCTGTTTTCTTCTTCTTCCTCCTCTCTCAACTCTCTCATATTCTTCCACCTTCATATTCCCCCTCTTTATCCTCACCGATCGGTCGGTTTTCCACCGATATGGGCTGTATACTAGTAATAATAATCAAAACCGACAATCAAAACTGACCGAACAAAGCGAGGAAGGTTTTCTCCCTAGACTCCTATATGAATTCGTCTGTCTTGTCCATCTGTCTTCAACTTCTCTTTTTTTCAGCCCCCCCAAAAAAAAACTCCCCCCTTTCGATCCACCTATCCGATTCGACACCGCCTCTACCTCTCTCGTTGTTCAATCCGCCACCTGCCGCCGTTCGCCCCTTTCCCTGCCTCTCTGATTCGACGCCTCCCCTCTCTCATTGTATATAGAGAAATTGGGAATTGAAATTTTGTACCTTTTATATGCTTCGAATTAACTGAATTTGTAATTTTTTCCCTTCATAAAAATCTCAAGTCTCAGTTCCAAAATTTTGACAGAAGAAATAGACAACGACTGTGGAAACAGAAAAAGCTCTCGCCTTCCTCACAAATCTGAGTTTTCAATCGAAAACCCTAATTTGAATTAATTAGTCAAACCAAGCAAAGTTAGGTTTCTCTCATGTCCTTGCACTTTGTCCGTCCGTCCTAAAAAAAAAAGAGCCACAGAGAACTGAGAAGCCCTCTCCTCCTCCTCTCCCCGCCTCCTCCATCATTACTCCTCTCTCCTCTCTTCCCTCTCCCTCTCCTATCTCCCCCCTTTCCTCTTTGTCGCTCGGTTCCACCTCAAGCAGTAATCTAGTTTATTCATCTCTATGTAAGTATTTTATGTTTCCAGCGGTTGAGGTTTTTCTTTTGGATTTTCTTAGATCAAAAATGAAAATATTTCCAATGGGTGTGATTTACCTTTGAATCGAAAGAAGAGAACGAGTTTAACAGTATAGGGATTTCATCAATAAAGGCTTTATGATTTCATCAATCAATCTATTGTAGTTGTACTGGTTTTCTAAATTTCTTCTGTGTTTTTTTATTCTTTTTCTCCCAAAGATGCTCATAAAATTTGTGTTTTTTCCCTTTTCTTTTAATTTTCATTGAGAATGATCAAGAATTGGGTTGGGGCATGTTTGTTTCGCCGCAAGTAGTAAGTCATAAAACTTCTTTTTCATTTTTCGCTGTTTGTTTCACTGAAAAAACAACTTACAAAATGTAACTCTCATTTTTCAATTGCAGTTGCTGCAGTTAATTTTGTGGTCATGTAAATCTCACTCTTACACCCACATTTTCCCACTTGCAGTTGCTACAGTTAATTTTGTGGTCATGTAAATCCCACTTGTATTACACTGCAGTTCAAATCAGTTTCTTGATAATCAATATATAATTTAATATTATTAAATATTAACATTTTTTAATATTTTAATAGTGTTCAATTTCTTATTTAATTATTTCATATTTTTAATATTTAGTTTTTTTTATTATTTTTAACATTTGTTTAATATTTAATATTTTACTATTTTAATTTAATATTATTATTTAATACTTTATTATTTTATTAATACTTGTACCATTTTTTAATATTTATTTAAAGTTAATATTTTATTAATATAACAATATTATACTTTAATATAAAATTATTATATATTTAATTATTTATTTTTAACATAAATAAATACTTTATTAATATTATAATATACTTTATGATTATATTAATGTTTTATTTTGTTGATATTGTAATAATAATTAATTATAATAATATTATAATAATAATTTATTATTAAAATTATAATTATATTTTACTTTGTTAATTTTATATTTTTATAATATTACAATAATATCATAAACTCTATCAGTGCATCGTTCACTACTTGTCCCAAGTCAGGATAAAGGAGGAGGGTTGTGGTAGGCCTGTGACAGCAACGTAAAACATTGTCACATACTATAAATATGAACCAAGAACTAAATTTCGTTGGGGCGTTCCCTACTGAGCGACGCGCTACATCAGAGTCCGGGTGTAGTGAAAAGTGGGCAAGGGTTGTCAGGTCGTCGTGCAGAAACGACGCGCCACATCGGCGCTCGGATGTGGTGTCAAATGAGCAAGGGTTCCCACACTTTTATGAGCGGGTGAGGGTGAAAAAGTTAACTCATGAATATAGGATTAGGTTAGCATTATGGAACATAGATTCTCTTACAGGTAGATTAGAGAGTTTGTTGATGCTATGGTTAGACGGAATGTTAGTATTTTATATGTGCAGGAATCTAAGTGGGTGGGTGAAAAAAGCTAGAATTATAGAGCATTGGGGTTATAAACTTTAGTATACTGGTAGAGATAGAAATCATAATGGGGTGAGTTTGATCATAGATAAACAATTGCTTGAGAATGTAGTAAAAGTTAGGAGAAAAGGTGATGGTATTTTATTAGTTAAACTTATTTTTGGTAGGGAGATTTTTAATGTTATTAGTGTCTATGCACCACAAGTGGGGCTTGATGAGTCAAGTAAGCGTCAATTTTGTGAGAATTAGATGAGATTGTGTAAGGCACACCCTTAGAGAAAAGTTTTTCATAGACAGTGACCCGAATGGGCATGTAAGAACTAGTCGTTATGGGTTTGATACTGTACATGGAGGATTTGGTTTTGGGGAAAGAAATGAACCAGGTAACTCGATTCAAGATTTTGTTTTGTCATATGATTTTATCTTAGCGAATACTTGATTTAGGAAGAGAGTGTGTCACTTGATCACTTTTAGAAGTGGATCAAGTGCGAGCCAAATAGATTTCTTTTTAACTAGAAAAGTAGATATAGGTTGTTGTGTAGATTGTAAGGTACAACCAGGTGAGAGTGTAGTAACCCAACATACACTCTTAATTTTAGATGTCCGGATTAGAAGAAGATTTAGAAAGATTAAACGTAAGTTAGATCCTAAGATTAAGTGGCGGCGGCTAAAAGAAGGTAACCAAGGAGTTTTTGTAGATCGAGTAGTACATGAAGCAGATTGGAAAGCCCAAGATGATCTCGATACAACATGGAAAAAAATTGCTAGCTACATTAAAATAGTAGCTAAAGATGTACTTGGTAAGTCACGCGGGGGGGGGGGTGCGCTCCACCATGTAAGGACAAACATGGTGAAATGAAGAGGTAAAAGCTACCATTAAGATCAAACGGGACTCTTATAGATATTTGAAGAAAAATTGTCATGGAGTGAGTTTTGAGAGGTATAAGCTACCTAAGAAGGAGGCTAAGAAAGCTTTTCAGAATGCAAGAGCTAAAGTGTACAAAGAAGTGTATGAGAAGTAAGATACCAAAGAGGTTGAAAATAATATATATGGAATTGCTCGAATAAGAGAGAGAAAGACTAAAGACTTATGTACTGTGGGTGTGTCAAAGATAAGGATCAGAAAGTTTTAGTTTTAGATGAAAAAATCAAAGAAAGATGGAAAGAATATTTTGACAAATTGTTCAATGATAGTTCTACTCAAGACTTGGATGACCTTACCATTCAGTGCCAGGATATGAATCATAATTATATGCACAAAATTAGCGAATCTGAAGTTAAAGAGGCCTTGAAGAGGATGAAGTCAAGGAAAGTTGTTGGTCCGTATGAATTCCTATTGAGGTATGGAGATGCTTAAGAGAGGTGGGCATGAGATGGCTGACAAACCTCTTTAACAAGATCTGGCTAACTAAAAAGATGCCAAATGAGTGGAGTAAGAGTACTTAGTACCTCTCTATACGAACAAGGGTGATATCCAGAGTTGTTCAAACTATCGTGGAATAAAACTCATGTGTCACACCATGAAGCTTTGGGAAAGGGTAATTGAACACAGGTTAAGACAGAATGTTACAATATCAGAGAACCAGTTTGGGTTCATGCCGGGGCGATCGACGACAGTGGCTATTCATTTGCTTCGTCAACTTATAGAGCGATTTCGAGAGAGGAAGAGAAATTTGCATATGGTCTTTATTGATTTAGAAAAAACTTATGATAAGGTGCCAAGAGAGATTTTATGATGGACATTGATGAAAAAGGGAGTCTCCATAAAATATATTGACAATATCAAGGATATGTACGATGGAGTAGTAGCAAATGTCAGAACTTGTGGAGGCATAACATGTGATTTTCTATCACAATTGGATTGCATCAAGGATTTGCATTGAGTCCATCTTATTTTTCATAGTGATCGATGAGTTTACTAGAGCTATTTAGGATGAGATACCTGGTGTATGCTATTTGCTGATGATATTGTTCTAGTCAATGAGAGGAGAGCTGGGTAAATGCCAAATTGGAGTTATGGAGGCAAACTCTAGAATCTCGAGGTTTTAGATTAAGCAGGGCCAAAATAAAGTATATAGAATGTAAATTCAGTACAGGGATTCGAGATTACAGTATTGTGAGACTAGATAGATAAAAAATACCGATGAGCAGTCATTTTAAGTACTTGGGTTCTATTATCCAAAAAGATGGGGAGATCGATAGTGATGTCAACCATAAGATCCAAGCCGGCTGGTTGAAATAGAAGAGCAACAGGAGTTTTATGTGATCGTAACATTCCGTTATGACTGAAGGAAAAGTTTATCGGACTGCTATTAGGCAGCTTTGTTATATGGCACATAATATTGGGCTATAAAGAGATGTCATGCCCAGAAGATGAGTGTAGCAGAGATGTGCATGCTTCGTTGGATGTGTGGTAACACGCAGAGAGATAAAATGAGAAATGAGGATATTCGTACTAAGATAGATGTAGCCTCTATAGAAGAGAAGATGAGAGAAAACCGCCTACGATGGTTTGGTCATGTGCGACACAGACCTATAGATGCGCCAGTCCGGCGAGTAGAACGTATCAATTTAGGCAAGTTAAAAGAGCGCAGGGGAGACTAAAGAAAACATGGATGGAGGTAATACGACAAGAGATAGAGGCTAAAGGTCTTAGTGAAGGCATATTGCTCGATAGGAATGAGTGGACAAAGCTGATCCATGTGCTCGATCTGACGTAATTCTCTTTTGGTTCATATAGCCCACCCCAAATACTTGGGACAAATGGCTTAGGGGCCGTTTGTTTCGCGTAAAAGTCCGTAATTCGTAAATGACTTACAACCCAGTTACAACTACGACGTTTGTTTGGACCGTAATTCGTAAAAGACTTACACAACCCAATTACCCTCACTTGCAACCCAATTACCATCACTTACAGCCCAGTTACAGTTAATTTTGTGGTCATGCAAATTTGTATTATTTTTTTATGTTAATATTAATTTTTTTAATATTTAGCATTTTTAATATTTATTTGCAATATTAAAACTTTTTAAATCACCAAATAGTTAATTTTGTGATCAACTTTTTCACTTACGACTTACACATTATGACAACCAATACCGTAAAGCACAATACACTTTTTCACTTACAACTTTATATTACCAACCAAACACCATAAAGCTTACATGCATGTAACTCATTTACAAATGTAAAAGACTTTACCAATTACAACTTACGAATTACGGCCAATTACGACAACCAAACAGACCCTAAATACTGTAAAACTTACATGCATGTAACTCATTTACAACTGTAAAAGACTTTATCAATTACCACTTACGAATTACGGCCAGTGACGACAACCAACAGGTCCTTAGTTGTTGTTGTTGTATTAGAATAATATTATAATAATTTTTAATACTATAATAATTTTAAGTATTTTTATAATATTATAATATTATAACTATATTTTATTTTTTAAGATTTTTTAATCTTTATGTTTTATTCGTTTCTTAAAATTTTATTAATGTTCTTTAGATTTTCTTAAAATTTTATATTATTTATTTAGTTAATATTTTACTAATTACACTAATATTTTATTAATATTATTGTTATAAATAAAATATTAAGATTATTAATACTTTATCTTAAATTTATTAACACAATTTAATGTTTAATAGTAGATTTAATTTAATAGTATTTATAATATTTAAATCACTGCTCCAGTTAATTTTGTGGTCAACTTTTTTACTTACACTTTTATATTACCAATCAAACACCGTAAAACACAATATACTTTCTCATTTACACTTTCACTATACCAATCAAATACCGTAAAATATAATATACTTTCTCATTACATTTTCACTTTTCGAACCAAACACCGTAAAACACAATATACTTTCCCATTTACACCTTCACTTTATCAACCAAACACCGTAAAACACAATATATTTTCTCTGTTACAGTTTACTTTTCTCATTCTCATTTTTCGACTTACGACTTGCGACATTTTGTGACGAAACAAACATGCCCTTGGTCTCCTTGAAGTTTTGCATTTATAGATTTTTATGAATGTTCATGAATCACGTTCGGTGTTACTGCTGCTTGGTAAAAAGGGACACATGTTTATGATTCTGTTTGGGAATTCACCTATCTATATTAATTTCATTGGATTTTCATGATCATGTTAGTTATAGATTCTTTTTCTCTATAGAATGCTATGAGAATTTGGTCTATTTAAGTTAATGCTCAAAACTTGGGTTGGTCTCCTTAAGTTTTTAATCTATTTGCTTATTTACTTAACTATCTATTATCTTGTGTTGGGCTAATAACAATACACAAAAGTTAGGGTGCTCTTGATCAAGCCGTGAATTGACTTTTGTTGTATTATTTAGGACCAAGAAGTTGAGTGACTCGACATTTAATCCAATGTTCAGTTTTGAAAGGTTGTAGAAAATTGAAAAATGCAAATGGTCTTAAAGGCCGGTTACAGGAGAAGGAATGCTTAAATCTCACACAATCTATATTTTGTTGAGTTTATCAAATTCTTATTCAGTTTTGAATAACGTACTTGGATATCTACCATTTCAATTTTAGCCTATTACATTTTATTTTAAATATTTTGTGTCTAATTATTAATATTTTCTTATAGAGTTGAAGGGAGCGATCCGTTAAAATGAAATTTCAGTCTATTAAAAATTATGATTCATTTACATCGCGAAAAATAAAAAAAATTAAATTTTTTTTTGTGTACATATTTAACATAGTATAATGTATGAGTTGACCGTCTTGTATTATTTGACTGTGGGCCTGTTTGTTTCCCCGCAAAACGCCGCAAAACCGCAAGTCGTAAAACTCTTTTCCATTTTCAGCTGTTTGTTTCGTTGCAAAACATTTCGCAAAATACAACTCTCATTTCCCACTTGCAGTTGCTACAGTTAAATTTGTGGTCATATAAATCTCACTTTTACACTAAAATTTTCCCACTTGCAACTGCTACAGTTAATTTTGTGGTCATGTAAATTCTACTTGTAATACATTAGTAGTGCCAAAGCAGTTACTTGATAATCAATATATAATTTAATATTATTAAATATTTAATATATTTAATATTTTTAATAGTGTTTAATTTCTTACCGAATTATTTTATACTGGTATTTTTAGTTTTTTATTATTTTTAAGATTGTTTTAATATTTACTATTTTATTATTTTAATTTAATATATAATTTAATATTGTTATTTAATACTTTATTATTTATTAATATTTACACCAATTTTCTTAATATTTTATTTAAATTTAATATTTTATTAATATAACAATAATGTGTTTTAATATAAAATTATTATTATTTAATTTATTTATTTCTTAATATAAATAATTACTTTATTAATATTATAATATACTTTAAATTATATTAATATTTTATTATGTTAATATTGTAATAATTCATTATAATAATATCATAATAATATTTCATTATTAAATTTATAATATATTTTTACTTTGTTAATTTTATTTTTTATAATTTACGATATTATTATCATAAAATTTAATATTATAATAATCTTAAGTATTTTATAATATTATAATATTAAAACTATATTTATTAATTTTCTTAAGTTTTTTTTAATATTTATGTTTTATTAGTATCCTTAAAATTTTATTCAGTTTCTTTAGATTTTCTTAAAATTTTATAATTACTTATTTAGTTAATATTGTAGTAATATTTTACTAATTTTACTAATATTTTATTAATATTATTGTTATAAATAAAATATTAAGATTATTAATTTTTTATCTCAAATTTATTAATACAATTTAATTTGTAATAGTAGATTTAATTTATAGTATTTATAATATTTAATTACTGCTACAGTTAATTTTGTGGTCAACTTTTCCACTTACACTTTTACATTACCAACCAAACACCGTAAAACACAATATACTTTATCATTTACACTTTCACTTTATCAACCAAACACCGTAAAACACAATATACTTTTCCATTTACACTCCACTTTATCAACCAAACACCGTAAAACACAAAATATTTTCTCTGCTACAGTTCATTTTTTCCATTCTCATTTTACGACTTACGACTTGCGACGTTTTGCAACGAAACAAAACAGGCCCATAGCAGGGAGTTTTTTTT